>JAMKQA010062480.1:0-26756 GCA_024699735.1 Posidonia australis
TTTTTCATGCTTTAATAATTATGAAAATATGCACTGGTAAATAATCATCAAAATTAATGTAATATTTCTAACAAGAATGTGTGCCTTCCTCTTTCTCGTACTTCTTTCCTCTTCCTCTCTTCACTGTTTTTCTTGTCTCTTCTTCCTCCTTTACAGCACGAGCCACCATCCTTCTTCTCTTCTTCCTTCTACACGAGCCAGCCCTCACTCACTCTTTCTTTTCTTCCTCAGTTACCTTCTCCTCCTTCCCCTCTTTCTTTCTTTCTCTTTCTTCTCCCCTCTCTTTTCTTTATGCTTCTCCTCCCTTCTCAAGTTTTCTCCTCTCTTCTCTATTTTCCCCTTTTTTTCTCATAATGCCTGCAGCTTTTCCTACGCCAACCTCCCCCTCTCCTTCTCATGATGCTTGAGCCGCCATTTGCCTTTTTAAAATTTTGCACAAATTTTACACAAAAACCCCTAAAAAAGGAGGAAATACTCTAGACACCCATATTCATGAAATGAATCACAGATTGGGGTTACAAGCGGCATTGTAGCTTCTAACATTATTTCTATCTTCGACCCCGTATACCCATGGGTCACCACACACTAGGTTTGATCACGGTCCAATAAATCAAAGAGAAGTCATAAATTATAATCCCATTAATCAAATGAATAGGTTTAATCCATATTTAGGATGATTTAAGTCCACCCCACCAAAACACCAAAGCCAACAACCTTTACTAAAGAAACTTAATCACTAATTAATTATTATTATTATTAATGATTAAGTAGGAGGTTAAAGTTCAAGATGTTACAATCCTATGCCCATAATTGATGAGTTATTGGTTGAATTAGGGTATGCTAGTTGGTTCTCTAACTTGGACCTATGGTATGGCTAATGAGGATATGCATAAAACAACTTTCATAACTCATAATGGCCATTATGAGTTTCTTGTAACACATTTTGGACTATGTAATGCTCCAGCAACCTTCCATTCCCTCATGAATGATATTTTTAGACCAATGCTAAGGAAGTTTGTCTTGGTTTTCTTTAATGATATACTAGTTTACAGTAATAGGCTGAATAAGCATGTGGTACACTTGCGTTCAATACTTGAGTTGTTACAGGAACATCAATTATTTGTTAAAAAAAGCAAATGCCAGTTTGGGGTGCAAAGGATTGCTTATTTGGGGAACATAGTCAATGTTGTGGGGGTTGAAGTGGAGCCTGAGAAGATCTAAGCTATGATTAATTGGCCAACACCAACTTCTATAAAGTCTTTAAGAGGATTCTTAGGCCTCTCAAGCTACTACAAAAGGTTCATCAAGAATTATGATGAGATAGTACAACTACTAACTAATAATTTGAAGAAGGATTTCAGTGGGATGAGGAGTGTGCATTAGCATTCTAGAAGTTGAAAGAAGCTTTGATATTAGCTTTACCTGATTTTTTTAAAAAGTTTATAATAGAATGTGATGCTTTTGGAGTGGGGTTAGGAGCAGTTCTGATGAAAGAAGGACATCCCATTGCTTTCATGAGCAAGACTTTTACAGGGAAGTATTTACCAATTTATGAGAAGGAGATGTTAGCAATACTCATAGCAATTAAGAAATGGAGACCATTGCTTCTTAGAAGACAATTCATAGTAAGGATTGATCAAATCAGTCTCAAATACTTAATGAAACAATAGATACACACTCCAGCACAGGATAAATGACTAACTAAGTTGCTAAGTTTTGATTATAAGATTGAGTATAAACTTGGTTGTACCAACAAGATAGCTAATGCATGGCCTAGACAGGGGGTCCTGGAGGAGGTGGAACCAATGATGTAGATTGTTACTGTGTTAAAACCCAGGTTGTTTGAGATGGTGAAGGAGAAGTATCAAGGGTCCGTGTCTTATGCTGCCTTACTTGCAAATTGGCATGAGGAAAAACTTAATAGACAAAAATGTCAATTGGTGGATGGGTTGCTTTATTACAAAGGTTAGTTATTGTTAATGAAGGAGACCTAGAGAAATTATTATTACATGCATTTCATTGTTCAACAATTGCAGGTCATTTAGGTTATATGAAGACCATGCTAAGAATGAAATCTAATGTGTATTGGAAAGGGTGGGTGAAGGATGTCAAGAATTATATCAAGGAATGTGACATCTATCAGAGGATGAAGTCTGATAATACATCACTTGTTGGATTGTTACAACCACTACCTATTCCTATAAGAAGTTGGAAAGATATTAGTATCGATTTTGTAGAATGGTTGTCAAATTTTGAAGGGAAAAATGTGATAATGATGTGGATAGATTCACCAAATATGCACACTTTGTCCCACTCAAACATCTTTTTACAGTAAAAGAATTGCTTATTCTTTTGTCAATTCTGTGGTTCGTTTGTATGATATATACCACACACCAATGTTTGTGACAGAGATAGGATATTCATCAGCATTTTTTGGAAGGAGTTGATGAAAACCTAGGGAACTTGTCTGCGTATTAGTTCAGCATATCACCCTCAAAGTAATGGGTAAACTGAGGTGGTGAACAAAGTGGTAGAAATTTATATGAGATGTTTTGTAATTCAACAACCTCATACCTAGGCTAAGTGGCTAGATTGGGCTGAGTATTGGTATAACACTTGTACTCATAAACATAGTTCAACTAGTATTACGCCTATTAAAGCTTTGTATGGCACACCTCCACCCACATTATTGACATATGTGCTAGATACTACTAAGGAAGTAATAGTCTACGAGGAGCTCAGGTCCAGAGAGGAAATTTTGACACTGTTGCAGCAAAACATCACTAGAGCTCAAAATAAAATGAAGCAAATGGTGGATAGAAAAAGAAGGGAATTGGAGTTCAAATCAGGAGATTGGGTGCCTTTGAAGTTGCAACTATATAGACAGACCTTTGTGGTTGTCAGGAGCAATCAAAAGCTTCCTGCTCGTTTCCATGGACCATTCCAAATTTTAATAAGGGTTGATAAGGTTGCTTATGAGCTCGTGTTAGCTTCAGGTTCAGGTATACACTCAGTGTTCCATATTTCTCATCTGAGGAAGAAGGTTGATCAAGTTGTTGAAATTATTCTGATCGAGCAATCAGGAGATTATTCTACTATTCATGGAGTTCCTGAGAAGATTTTGAAAGAAGAATGCACCATAAGGAGGATCAAGCAATGATAGAGGTTCTAGTTTAGTGGTCTAGGGAAGATGACTTGCTGACAACATGGGACAAATATTGGGAAATTAAGAAGCTTTTTTTCAACGATTGATCTTGAGAACAAGATCTTTTAGATGGAGGAGTATTTGTAGTGATTAACTATCTTGAAAAAGTCAAGTCTTGTAAGATGACTGAGAAAGAGGATGATAGGAAACCAAGCGAGTCTTGTGTCGTGTGTGTGGAAAATGATTGCATTTCAAACTACAATCTACCAAGCATACATTTTTCTTCCAATCCAATAAAATCAACCATAACTTCTCTCTCCAGTCACCAATATCACCTCCCATCAATGAAGCACCGGTTCACCACTAGCACAAAGCTACATCACCTTTTGGAGCATAACAATGTTGTGATGAAAAGTGCTCCTCAAAGTTTTCAAGCAAGGCATTCAACACAACACAACACAAAACACAAGTTAAGTTCCAATACAAGGATATGAACGTATGGTCCTTCTCAAACGACACCTTTGAGAATTTTTTTGCAAACAATAAATAATTTTGTTAAATAAATACTTTACCACGCATACCACCATCAAATATACAAAACTAATAAAGTTCCAAATGCACATATTCCACCTCAAATTTCAAGGGAGTAGTACGAAAGTTCACCAAAATAAACTAAAAGAACCAATCTATTCTCAAATTAACAAACTCAAAATAAAGAAACAAGATCACAAGACAAGGAGAGATTGGCTCAAGTAATCCCACCATACAAGAGTTCCTCAAGCATTGGACTCATTTGGAGCTGCACCCTCGAGAAGTTTGAGATGCATGATTTTTTGCCGAAACATGAGACTGCATTTTGGAGGTACCATGTAAATTTAGAAATTGGCAAAAGCATGCAGCAGATATTAGTCAACAGTATATATGACAAATCAATAGCAACCGACAGTCGTATGAGATGGGATCACAAATTTATTTCCATATGGCACAAACAAACATACAGGGTGCTTCCAGTTCAATTCTTTTCGAGTCACAAAGGCATCATGAGCCTCAATCTTCTTCCAACCAAAAGAGGAACGCAAAGATACACCAAAGTTCACATTCTTTGATCTTTGTAAGCATTCCATCTGTTTGTACTTCGTAGGCAGCTTCTTAACAAAAAGCGCGGACGCAAAACTCCATCTGTTAAAAAATTACAGCTTCTTAACAACAAACATGGAAGGAAAGTCCCATGATGATTCTTTCTAGAGGTACAGTGTGTAGGAAAATAGGATCGGCTGCTGTCCAATGCTACGTTTCCCAGTGGTATCTGGGATGAGACAGCCTTTACAAGGTTGATTGAGATGGTTCAACAAGTTCTATCTCAAGAATGCCCTTCTGGTCAATTATTTATTACCAGGCATCCACAGGTACCATACTAAGCCACCACGCATATGGGTCCATACCTACAAACACAAATTTGGACATATAATAATGTAAGGCAAAGATATCATTCAGAGAAAATGTAAAACAAGCTCTAGAGTCGATATCCAACAGAACGTAGCTTAAGATAAATTGTTATTAGACTTATTCAGAAGATAACAGCCAAACTGAAATAAACAGATTAAAGAAAAAATGTTATAGAAACTCCTCAATTTCTAACTCCTCCATGAAAATTTCAGAGAAATCAGAAATTTCTACAAACTCACTAAGGATATAAGAGTAAGACATTCATGAGTCCTCAAAACCTTTCCACCTGAAACCAGAACTGCCTGCCCTATCCTCCACCTGGCACCAAACCATGCAATGTATACCTCCCCCTTTTGAAAATTTAAATCCCCTGGTATTCTTCGTTTCCATCTTTGTATTTCCAACGGCTTCCTGTGTTGAACTATTTGACTGGAAAATCCAACACTACATCAACAAAGTGGTATTTCATCTAGCAAGAAAATTGCCCACTTGTTCTTCCCATTATCCCAATATCATACCACACAGTGTGTAAATGCCGAAACTTTACCTGAGATACTCTAAAACCTCCAAGTCTCTTTCACAATCTAACCAGTAGAGAATCCAATATGAGACCAATTCTATGACATATGAATCTAGAGGCACCAACTTCAAGTTCACTAATAACACTCCAATCAGGCAGGGTACCAGTATGATGATAACAGGGCAAGCAAGAAATAGAGTTTTGACAAATTTGTTAAACAGATACTCTTGATTACAGTACAAACAAACGTAGCACACGTCAATAGTTACCTGTATCTGCAATTTTCTGTTTGGAGGCAAAAAGAGATACATACCTACATTGGTTTTGATTTTATAATACGTATGAGGTGGGGCAAAACATATGCTCAAGTTTAATAAAATTATAAATTAAAAAGTTTCTTTTATGATAAGGAAAAAATGCAAAAATCAAGAATACAAAGTTTTCTTCTAAGGCCTTGCATGGCGACTCTAAACCCATTTCAACTCCCAAAAAGACAAATAATTTCTAACAACTCCGTCTAGAAACAAAAGCAATAAGCAAGAGCTTAATTACCTGTCCCACTCGGATATTTTCAGGCACATATAAGATTCCATTTCCATCTATTGTGCTCCAATAAATCATCTCTTATAAAGCAATTCTTTGAATAATATGGATGTCAAACTTCAACCACCAGAGATTGAAAGATGGGCAATGACCTTTGTCGTATAAATTTCAGCTCCTCCACGGTATCAACAAAGAAGGCAACAAGACCCATTACGGTTAGTAAATGGACCACCAGCAGGTGTTCCTTTGTTATGAAAGCAACTAAAGCTTCAAAAGACTGTATAGTCACACTATGTCATGCAAGCACAGTTCCATCCTCTAAAAGTCCATATAATGAACCAGTTATCCGGCTCATAAGACGTCAGTGAGTGCATCATCAAACTCTGTGACCAGCCTCTCGGTTCCCAACTCTGTACTTGGCTTATTTTGAATGAGCAAGGAGAAAGCCTCAGCTTCATCAACGAAATGACGAAAGATATGACCGATGGCATCGTTAAATAAATTTCAGCTCATGTTTAATAACCAAGTAGGCAACAAGTGCATGTATCAGTGGCAGGTGCTCCTTCGTTATATAAGGAACTGAAGCTTCAAAAGAGTTGATGAACCACTTCTGTTATGACAGCACGGTTTGATGACCTCCATCCTCTAGAAATCCATATAACTAACCAAATGTCCAGCTCATAAGACATCAATAACTGGATCGTCAGACTCCGTGACCAACCCTTTAGTTCCCAATTCCTTCCTTGGCTTAGCTGAAAGACCCTTAGCCAACATCTCCTCATCATATTTACGAGCCATATCTATCATGCCTTTCTGCACCAAGGCATCAAGCAATGCATTATAGGCGAACGCATCTGGACTATCCCCTTGCTCCTCCATCACTCTCCAAACAAGAAACATGGGTCTAAGAAACCCCCACCTTCCGAACTTCTTCAACAGCAGCACATATGTATCCATGCTAGGCCGACATCCGCTCCGTACCATCCTCTCAAACAGCCAAAGAATCTCCTTTGGCCTATTGAGATACTGGAAGAAGCAGTGATACGTAATCACATTCGGCTTAATGTCCATCTTCCTCATCTGATCGAGAAAAGCATACGCCTCTGCAAACCTCCCTGAATAGCACAAGAGTTTAATGATCGTATTGTGTGTAACGACATTCGGTCGGCAACCCAGATCCACCATCTCCCTGAACATCCGAATCGAATAGTCGACGCCATCCGACAACCCAATGGCCTGAACCACGGTATTATAGGCGACAACATCCAAAACAATCCCTTTATTCCTAATCTGCTTGTAAACCTTGACCGCCTTCCACGGCTTCCCTGCCTTCGACAATATATTCATGTAGACGGAATACGAATGCAGATCCTTCTCGACCCCATCCCTATCCATCCTCTCCCAGAACTCCCAACACTTCCTCCACCACTTCATCTTATACCACCCTCTCAACAGCATGTTGTAGACCTTCGTGTCAACCGGAAAGGGCGAGTCTTTCTTGAAGCAGAGCTCCTCCGCCTCGATCACATGGCGGCAATCGCACAACGCGTCGATCAGCTGGTGGAAGCACGCCCTATCCCTGAGCCCGAACTCCGCCGACTTGTCGAAGGCAGCGAAAGCCTCGCTGACGAGGTGGGCGGCGGCGTAGCGCTTGAAGAGGATGCGGAAGGTGGTGTGGTCGGGGGCGGGCATGCGGCGGACGAGTTCCCAACCGAGGTCGAACTCGAAGAACTTGCCGAGGATGTCGATGGTTGCGTTGTAGGTGGGGGCGGTGTGGGGGAAGCCGTGGCGGCTCTCGACCCATTGGAAGAACTCGAGGGCGCGGGACCAGTCGTTGGAATAGGTGGAGATGGTTTGGAGTACCGTGGCGGGGGTGAAGGCAGGGCGAGTGGGATCGGAGGAAGAGGAGAAGCGGAGGAGGGAAGTGGATTGAAGGGTTCGGATTTGGGTTAGGGTTCGAAATGGCGGGTGCATTCTAGGGTTTTGAAGTAGGTAGGAGTCGAAGTGGAGAGAAAGGAAAACTGGGATCTTTGGACTTTTATAGGAGTCAGTCAATGCGGTGGCCACCTTAATTCTAGTTTAGTAGTATTAAGAAACGGTAGAATGAACAAGTTTCGTTATCATTGTTATTGAATTTATGATAACAAATCCAAAACCAAACAAGAGAAGTTGAAGGTCACATGGAATTCAATTCAGCATAAATACTATATTTAAAATTTACAACGTTTGTTTCAAGGAATCAGAATTTTGCACCACTTTGAGCAGATTGAAGTGGCTGTGTACACAACCCCAATACAGAAAGCTAATGCCACAGAAAACAGCACTTCTGTGAGTGGAAAATTCCGCAAGCAAATCCACAGGATGACAGGAGCTTGCCATAACAATTTATTTGCTTCTGTAAAAATGCCAGATAAATAGAACTCGTTCAACGTTACAGTTACCAGCAGCCTCAACTGAGTGTGTGTATTCCTCTTATTGGATTTCTAGTAGACACGACTTGAGGCTATGAAGGCCTTCAGCTGATATACTCCGCCGCACTTTTGGTCTAACCACCGGAGTAGGAGCTGGAGGCTCGGGCCGGAAACAGACCACTAGAACGGTAACGTTGTCGACAGCCCCCCTCTTTATTGCCTCCCCGACTAATTCCCTACAACACCTCATTGCATCGTTGTGCTCTTGGAGCCTCCGTCTAGTGAAGTCCACGGCATTCTGGTTCGTGAACATATCCCAAAACCCATCACTGCCAATTATCAACAACTCATCTTCTTTCGTCAGCGTTATCATCTTTAACTCTGGTTCTGCACTCAGAGGTCCACCGGGTTGGCCAGCTTCTTTCATTCCTTCTAAGTGCCAGTCACCTAGAGCACGGGTAACTCCTAGCTGCCCGTTCAAGTAACTATCATCAATGTACCCACCAAGGGATTCGATGCGCTTTCTTTCCTTCAAATAGCAAGGCTTGTGATCTTTGGACATCTCCATTGCCATGCCGAGTCGAGAAAGCACCGCACGGCAGTCTCCGGCATTAGCAACTAGTAGAGTCCTGTTAATGCAGAACCAACAAAAGCCAAAATACCAAATTAATGTCAGAGTCGGGAAAAGAGTATCTGTTCAAGTAATGACTGGGGACGGCTGAAAGTTTGTGTTATTTAAATTGCATTGAAGAACTTAAAACAACCTTCCAAATATCATGCCAGTAATTGCTGTTGTTCCAGAAGACAGAGAAGCCTGTGTGCTACATTTCTGTGCAAATTGAGCATCAGTTGCCTGGAATGACCTCATAATCACTTTGTCTAGTTCTAGGGGGAAGTCTGCATCCTCAACAATGATCCTCGGCAAATTGTCACGGACAAATTGTGCTGCAGCTTTTCCACCATGCCCATCAAATACCTGGATCAAGCAGTACACCATAAATAAGGGCAGTTTGCCAGAAAGTGAATGTGATCATCAAAGACAGACCGTGAACAAGGTATTGTTACTACAACGTGAAATAAGTTCTGGAGTTTGGCTTTAACATGATAATTACCAGTCTAGTACCCATTAAATTTTGCAACTTCACTCAAAAGTAATCTGAATTTTTGTCATAATTGTTGAATTGTTGCACATTGTAGGTGGTTATAAATATTGTATTTTTTTTATTTTTAACATCTAGATTTGCACTTCTCATAGAACTATATCATGTTATTTCGTATGGAAGTTGATGATTACATAACCTTGAATATTTTAGTTCACTAGATTAGTTATTTCTTGTCTAAGAAGTTATGGGTTATTATGTGATATCATTAACTTCATTCAAAACCTTCAAATTGAAAATATGTCTTAATATTTATCATACATCTCGAGTTGCAACTACAAGAGACTTATATCAATTTGATTTGAGTGATTTCACCACATGATTACCTCCGCTTAGGTTATGTATTTTTTTGGAGTTAGCATTTCTTAAGCTGTCAAGATTGTTGCGGTAGTACTTCTCATACAAGTTGCTTCTTGGTAGAGTAAAATCATCTACTCTGAATTGGAAACTTCCACTGAGGATAAGCTTAACCTAATTTGATTTGATACAACTATTTCATGAAATCCAGAAGAAGGGATTAATTTTTTCTGTCAATTAGAAAGTTAGCATAACCACAATTTTCTGCAGAAGTTAAGACATAAGATCCATAGTGTACAAACAGAACAAAAGCTAAAAGTAGTAAAGATGGTATCGTGATTGCCCATGAAACTCATATAGAGACAGTAAAACACTACAAATTTGATCTAATTGTTACCCCTAGTCACTTCAATATATTAAAAATTAAAAAAACGAATATTGCTAATTATGAGTCTCAAAAATTATGAATGCAACTATGCATCATTGCATGAATGGAGGGAAAATGAATGTCAAGTATTATGTTGAGCAGTATTATGTTAAAACAGGTCTCTATTATAGTAATACCAGTGATAAAAAGAGGCATAAATCCAACGTGTACAAAGCAAGAGTAGGATGTAATTAAGATTTTAAACGACTTACTCCATAAAAGGAAACAGGATGATCATCAGGTGACTGACAGCCAAAATACTTCGATAGATCACTAATGCAAACATGGGTATCTTCCATATACTCACGGCTACCAATGTCAGACCATTCTCCTGATCGGATCACTGGTACAAAGCTTACTACCTGTTTCTGTTTGATGTCTATAGTAACCGTGTTTTCACAAATGCTCTCCAACTGACCAAGACAAAGAACAAAGATTGCACCGAATATAGAAAGATAAGAAAATCTATTGATAAGCATCTCCAATGGTAAACCTGTATTGATGTAATTGAAAAGAAAAGCAGAAAATGCTAACTATCCTACACCTCACACATTCCATAACACTACAGGCTTCAACGGTAAATAACAAGTAATACCAGGCATTACCTGAGGGATCATGTAATTTGATATGCAGTGATGGCCTTATCGGTTGTACACTGGTTACCATATCACCATGTGCTCTTTTTGTCACATGGCTTAACTATGCACATAAACAGACGAAAGTATTTTTCTACCATAAATGCCTCATTATTAGGAAATGTAAGCAATCCCGTGATACCAACCGTTGGAGACACTTGGGGACTCAAAAGATTGATGATGCATGAATCCCGAAAATTAACACAAGAGGAATGAAAAGCAAATGGTCTTAAAATTTCAGAGATGACTAACTAAAGGAAATCTGACTTTTCAACAACCCAAGTACCAATGCTCCGATAATTTTGTGCAAGGCTGTTGCTTTGCTGTCTAGATTGACACTTGACAATTAGTTTCTGCAGACTTGTTATTTCTTGGTATAAAAAATATATATATCATATCATTTGACCGGGGAGAAGTCTCCTTTCAGATAAAGAAGCCAAAGACCAAATAGCAGATAATAACAAGAGCGATAGATTCAACCAATAGCAGCGTGCCGAATTCCCATTTAAGATAACAAGTCTGACAGAATTAACTAATATGATACCAACCTACTGAAATTTCCAAATGGTTAAGAAAAGTCTAATAGAGGCAAGGGGTAGGAAAGAGAAAAGGACCTACAAAGACTACAGTACTCCACCACCACCATAGGTAAATTTGTCCAAACATTTCCAGGGAAATAGAATTCCATGAACTATTTTAGAGGGAAAAAAGGAAAAAGAAAAAAACTCTATGCCGACAGTATAATTCAAATACAGGAAACGTAAATAGGAAACAGAGAACATGGAAGAGAAAATTCTTTGTAGGATCGAGATTTGAAAACAAAATAATTAAAAACCTTGTTTTACAAATTCCAATCGACATTACAGAGAAAATTCTTTGTAGGATCGAGATTTGAAAACAAAATAATTAAAAACCTTGTTTTACAAATTCCAATCGACATTACAGATAAAATAAATCAAATACAATCTGACCCAAATTGGAGAAAACGATCGCCGATGAAAAACAAGTCAGAAGGGACAATTCAGCAAGCATCCCAACAAAATTCAAAAACAGAGAACCACCAACCAATAAAAAGGTTATGAACAATTCAAAATCTTCAGAAACAAATGATCATGCTGAGTTGTTCACCAGAAACACCGTGATTGGATGGAGTTTCACATTTAGACCAAGCAAAATTGTCATCTATTTACAGCTAAAATCCGACATTACAGATGAAACAGAACCGAACCCAAATTAGAGAAAACCACAACCAACAACAAAACAAACCAAAAACCCAATCTTTATCGAAACGCAGAAGTACCCACAATTCACAATTTTCATGCCCCTCACCTGAGATGCACTGCTACTAACATCAGTATTGCTTCGAGCAACGGCCGCCTTCTCCATCCTCTCCCCTCCCACATCACCGTCGGCATTCACACACATGGCTTCAGTTTCCAGCAAACCCAACTCCCAAAAATAAAACTAAAGATAGAGCACCCAGAAAAAGATTCCAGGAATATCTTCGACAAATCAACTGGGTTTTGGGCTGGGAACAGGGGAGGGGAGAAAGAGAGCAGCCCTTCTTCTTTTTTTCTGTTGTGTGGTGGTTGTGATGGTCTTCTTGCCCTGCCTTGCCTTTTATGCTCCTGTGAGAGGTAAATATTAGGTGTGGGGGAGACCAAAGAGGTGGAGATTTTTCCTGCTGGAAGTGCAAACCGTGGCTGTGAAATATGGTTGGTGGGTGTTCCGTAGATTCTGTTTAAGTTCTTTTGTTTTTTTCTCTTAATTGGATTAAAAAAGGGAGGGGAATTGTGAACGCAATAGTGGCAGCAAAAGCATCTGGGTAGTGATGGCTTGCAGCTGATATTTGGAACAAATATGCGTTGCCACCACAGATTCTTGTCTGGGTTTTCACTTTCTCTTCTTATCTTGCCTTTGTTGGATTTTCCATTTTCCCTCTCGGGGTAGTAAATTGTCAAGATAATCTAACTTGTGGCTGCAGCCTGCACGAGAGCATAGCATGGTCGGTTGCATTATCTCCAGGCAATCGAGAAGGCTATGGTTTGAATTCCATGCAGTATTTATAATAGATTATTGATGGGATTTTTAAGATTATCTCCTTGCATTCGGGTAGGCTGATATACATATGATGCTCATTCAACTGGTTTGGTTCATGGGTGTGAATTTTTCAATGTAAAAAGCTTGGTTATTCTATTGTATCACCAATGAACTTTTTATGGTGTGGCCTCCAAGGTCTTTCCTTGACGTACGTTTGGTAACGATTATTAAAATCAATTTATAAAAAATAACATTTGTTTTAGAAAAGTTGAACTAAATAATTTTTTCAAAAAAGTTTCTTATTTGTGCAAAAAAAATCTTTCAAATACATTAATTATAAAACATCATAAAAACTAGTTTTTTCAAAAATATTATTTATGAGAATAATTTATTTTTCCATAAATGTTACCAAACACTATCTTAGTTTTAGGGCATCGGCTCAAACAAACAAAAAAAGGAGACATTTTTACAAGGTTTATTAAACACTTGTTAGTTATTACGTTTTCTACTAACATTTCACAACTATTGTATCCACGTCGTAATGTCAAATATAGGGTACACTTTCATTAATTCAAATGAAAGGTGCATATTTGTTGACTCAAATTACTAAATTAAACTAAGTTTTAAATTTTAATTTGATTTTTCTATAAACAATAATTCAGTTTGCATTGAGAGTTTTACAAGCCAATGAAAAATGGTTCAATTCAATTTAAGAGATCGATTTAGCAAAATCAAACCAAATCAATTCATACTTGTACACATACACATATATATCATTAAATATCCTAAATATAGACATAATACTATATTTTTATTCAAGTTAAAACTTGATAAGAAATAAACATATATGATTTTAGAATTTTGTTGTCATAATTTTACTTTAAAAATTATCTTCCAAGATAACAAAAATATGATACTTAAAAGTGTTATATTTTAACTAATTATTAATCAATATTTTTCCTATTTATAGTCTTATTGATCATGACTAAAACATTAAACAATAAACAATGAACTGAACCTAACCAAACCAAAAACTTAACAATTCAATTCAGTTTAGTTTCAATCACTAAATGATTCAGGTTGGTTTCAATTTCTTTCAAATCGATCAACATGGTTTGGTTTGTGGTTTTTTTGAAAACCAAATCATGAGTATTATTTTCTAAGTTAAGAAAAATGTATTATACTTAACCATGTATTATATTTTAGCTAATTATTAATCAATATTTTATTTATTTTAGCCTTATAAATCATAACAAAAAAAACAACAAACCATGAATTAAACTAAACCAAATCGAAAACTTAACGGTTTGATTTGCTTTAGTTTCGATAATTAAATGGTCCAGTTTGGTTTTAATTTCTTTTAAACCCATTAACACCATTTGATTTTATTAGTTTTGTCCAAAACCAAACCATGTGTACCCCTAGTCAATTACGTACAGTAACTTGTTACAGTGATTAAAAATAGAAATAAATAAGAATATAAACACCTAATTTTATTTTTATTTTTTAATTGCTATTTTTTAGTCCATTATGCAATTTTAGAAAAAAATATTAGAGTAATATTTTTCATGTGATAATTTTAAAGGAAAAAAAATGGGGTAATACTCTCTCTCTCTCTCTCTCTCTCTCTCATGCACAAGCAATTCTTTTATTGCAACTGTGGTCTCATTTGAAATTACTTTTAGAACTATAATTTTTAATCAAAAGTTAGTTTTTATTAAAAGTTATGTATTTTTTTTTTGTAATAATTTTTTTAGTTCCAATCACAAAAAAAAGTTGATAACTACTTTTGAAAAGAAATTGGTTGAAATGCCATTTAGAACTATTTCTTTTCTAAAAGAGTATTTTTTTAGCAAAAATTGAAGTTGTAATCATAATTTAAATGTAAATACATATTTTATTCAAGAGATGTTGTAGAATCATCTTCTTTTCTAGTAGGTCAAGCACCACACAAACGCTTTAAGTCTTTTCTAGTGGTCTCCTCCTCAAGCTTCCTCCTTTTTCAGATCCTCGATCAAGCCATAGAGAGGCTTGGATGAGTCTCTCAGCAGTCGCCACCGGTGATCTTCGAATCGTCGGTGGTGATCCTTCTTTTTTATGTATTTTATTTAAGTTTTTGCTGTAAAATCCTTTAGTTTATTTAATTATTACAGGTTAATCCTTTTTTATTGCATATGGGTTCAAAAAAATTTAGTTTAGTCTCTACAATTTTAAAATGCCCTTTTTTATTCTTTGTTTTCTCTGAGAATTTTGTATAAAGCTCCCCGAATAATTCATATTTTATTTATTAACACAATAATGCATGTTTTTATGACATATGGGTCCTTGGAGCATAGTTTCTTTACATTTAAGCCCCTGACAATTTACATTTAAAATTATGACGTTTCTGAAATGCTTTTTATCAGTGAAATTTACATTCTGAACCCTGAGTATTCTAAAATTTACACTGATTATCATTAAAATTGTGTTTGATCACATTTAAATCCTGAAAATTTGCATTTAGACCCTTGAAGTCTCCTGAAATATTTTTTTTTTATGGGAAATTTACAATCAGAACCCTGAATTCTATAAAAATTACACTGATTCATCATAAAAGCTGATTTCTCTTTACAATTTGGTCCTGAAAATTTGCATCTAACCCTAGAACTTTAAAAATAGTTTTCTTTGTGAATTTTGCACATTAACCTTAGTAAATTGCATAATTGCACTAGCCCACATAGAATCCCATTTTTAGCACAATCAGACCCTAGAATTTTGCAGAAAGTTCCCTAAACTCACATCAAATCAATTCTACACCTAAAATTTACATTTTAACCCTTAGATTAATTCCAAATCCATCACGTAGGGTTTTAAATGTTTTCTTTCTTGTTTTTGGGACATTTTTCACTCATTTCACCTCATATTCTGCATTTAATCATTGATCGCATTTAGAAATCATGTTTTCACATGAGATTGATCCTTAGCTTTACATTTTGGCCACATTTGCACTCATGTGTGAATTTTACACTTTAGACCTTAGACTTTTAGGAAATTATTAAAGTGCAATTTTTGCATCCTTGTGCCACATTGACATTGGACTCATCATTTTCATGTTAGAATAAGGACCATGAACCTGTTTTCCATCCAGTTTCTCGCTCTTTTCGCGAATTTTGCGTTTTAGTCCCTGTGATTGTCATTTATTGCATTTACATCCTTTTGCTGAATTTTCTTCTCCCAGTTTTTTGCAAACGACATTATCCAGACATTTAGCATATATTTTGACATATCTTAGGCCATGCATCGCTCCCATGCAAGCACTTGTCATCTCTGGTCATAGAAAATGACCAAATTACCCCTATGCCCCAATTCATGAGCATGCATCTCGATCTTTGCATTTTAGTCTTGCATAGCCCATGTCTAAGCTATTCTTTAGAGTTTTTTACACATTTAGGCACTTATCTATGCATTTCATATTCTTTTTCTCACATTTGCATTTAGCGAGCCGACATCCCATGCCTTTCCTTTGTGGATTCCTTTCTTCATTTTGTCTTCAGAATTTCTTATCCAATATCCAATTTGATTTGTTTTAATCCTATATTTCAGATTTTTGATTTGATTTGGATTTCATCGCCCCAGGGCGTACATTAACAGGAATGAAGGCCGACATTTGTCCCTACCACGGATTATTTTCCCCCTTTTTGATTTTCACGACTTTTTCATGATTTTATGTGAATTTCTTCGCAGTTTTCTCACACTGTCTAGCACATCCATCCAGTCTTGTCATGGCATACATATTAGCATGATTAGAGCATGATCTAGGCTTAGCAAACAATCATTCAGCCTTAGCAAGTGATTTAGGCTAGAAAGACCAAGTTTCTCGGGCGTACGAGGGTGCCTAATACCTTCCTCGTGCATAATAGGAATCCTTACCTATCCTCTGGTTAGCAGACATCCAGCCTTCACATCTGCATTCTAAACATTCATATTTTTTTGTTGTTTTCCTCGTCTTTCCCTTAAAAGACTAGGTGGCGACTCCTTTTCTTTTCCTTTTATCCTATCCTTGTGCCTTTGCCATCTTAACATGGTTGTGATCTCCTCTCCCCTCCTCCGGATCGGCATGGTCACAATACCTATTCACTTATTTCTCATATGACAACAATTAGAGTGCTTAGAGCATTAACTTCCATATATGATTTCATTATCCATTAGATGGATGTGAAAATCGTTATTCTTCATGGTAATCTTCAAGAAGAAATTTTTATGGACCAGCCTGAAGGATTTGTGGCAAGTGAGAATAAAAAGAAAGTGTGTAAATTTGTAAAGTACTTATAACTAAAACAAGCTCCTAAACAATGACATAAAAAGTTTGATAAAATCATTATTTCTTTTGGCTTTTCAATGAATGAGTCTAACAAATGTGTACATTGCAAAATAGTTGGTGATGATTGTATTGTCTTATGCCTATATGTTGATGATAAACAATATAGCTCAAACATTAAGATTATCAATGAGACAAAATCGTTCTTGTATAACAAGTTTGAAATGACAGATATGGGCAGTGTTAATGTGATTTTAAGTCTAAAAATGTATAAAACAATTAATGGCATAATAATCTCTCAATCTCATTATATTGAGAAAACATTAGAGAGATTTAAATATACTAAATGTAGACATGTAAAAATAATTAATAATTCTTTAAAGTCCCTCTACAGGAACTAAAGTGGAGTTACTATGTCTCAATTGAGGTATTCTCAAATCATTGAAAGTTTGATGTATCTTGTAAATTGTACACGACTAAATATTTCATTTATTGTGTCTAAATTAAGTAAATCACAAGTTGTCCAAATCAAACTCATTGGGAGGCCTTAAATGGAGTGTTAAGATACTTTAACGGAACTAAATCACTTAGGTTGTATTATGGTAAAGTTCCCTTTATTCTTAAAGAATGTAGTGATGCAAGTCGAATAACTAAGAACTTAGGAAGCAATAGAGTTACAAGATATGTTTTTACCTTGGATGGCAGCGCTATCGCCTGGAAGTTTAAGAAATAGACTATATTATCTCAATCCACTTTTGAGGTTGAATTGTGTGCTTTAGACACAATTGGGATGAAAGCTAAATGACTGAAAGGACTTATAATTAAATTAATTATAATAAACAACTCTCTTCCTGTAATCTTAGTATACTGTGATAGCATGACAATAATTGTTAAGCTCAAAAATTCTAAGTACCATAAAATGAGAAACAAAGGAAACATATTCTTGTCAAACTAAAGTCTATAAGGAAACTTGTTGTTAACAGAGTAATGAATGTGAATTTTGTTAAATCCATAGATAACATAGTTAATCTATTGACAATGGGACTTGCATTAGATTTAATCCAGAAATTTAGATTGAAAATGAGACTAAAAATCCACTAATAGTTCACAAGCAATTACAATCTAAGCTATCTGAGTGGAGATCTTATGAAGTAAATTCAATATGGTAATGACAAGTTATTTAGTAAATTAGGTGACAACTTAATAAAGATTGATACATGTGTATTTATGAATTTGTCCCCTACAAACTTAAAGTTGTTATGATTTTAATTTAGTAAAAATTTGTACTTTAAACGAAATCAATTCTTGTGACAAAATATTAGCAGTACATCCTTAGAGATGTCTAACTATGTGATTAAGTTTGTGAGGCCGTAATAGAGTAATTAAATTATTCTTTGAAATCAATCATGAGACAGAATACGGACACATGGCCATAAAAGTGTCAAACTTATAGATCAATACTATGGCCCATATTATATTGTTATCAATGAACGACTTCAAAACAAAGGTTCAAGTTCAAGATGTTAATTCATCCAGTTCCTATGGAGGTAAAGTGGGTCAACTTAGGTAATGATTCAAATCAAAATGTACATGATTGAAAGTATGACATAAATGATCAAATTGAAAAGTACTTTTCACTTTGAACTTGTAGGGGAATATTGTAGGACTTAATCGTTGATTTAATCAATTAAGTTAAGCCCTTTTATTGGACCCATGTAGACTAAATCATTTAGGTCCATATGAGACATAGAGAGAAATCAAATATTGGATGAAGTCTATTTGGTAGTTCAAAGTCTCAAGATATAGGAAATACCAAAATTTTGGAGGGGACATTTGTGCAAATTATTGGAGGACTATGCATTCATTTATATGTTCATGTTTTTAGTCTTACATTTTCTAAAAAGATGTGTCCCATAGTTTCTATTACCTTAGAGTTCTAGAACAAGTGTTCATAAAAGCATGAGAAAAAAATAGATGAACACACATGTATGCGCACGTGCATGGCGGCAAACTTGGGTTTGGGCCCTAGGTCTTTAGGTTTGAGCTTTGGGGAATGTTTCAAATTTTCTTTTGCAGTAATTTGTTTTAACCATAATTAATTAATACACTTGATTAATTTGAATTTTGTTATCTATTGAAGAGACATGGTCAATAATTGTTCTTTATTCTTTTCTGATAATCGACATACGATCTTTTCTTATTTAATAACAAGACTTGTATTCAATTAAGGAGACGGATATTCTCTATTCTCTCAATGATCCCTTCCCTTTGTGTGCTACTTTTTTTTAAGATTTTTAGTGACTAGTGTGTTAATTGACGCATGTAAAGGGACTTAGGTAAGTTTTCACTTGAATAAAATTATTTTATCTTAAGAGGAAAATGTATTAAACCAACGTATTGGTATGTGGAGCGCTGTTTTTCCTAAAACAAGTCCTTAGAAGCATGACTTAATCTAAAAAGTTTCAAACCTTTTATTTTGTTATTGATTGCTATGTTTTGTGTTTGCATTTGTTGATATGAATAATTCTAGATTTTGGTACATTAATGTCAATTTTAATTATTACAATTATGCATGATATATTTAAATTATTTCAAACATGGAGTCCACCAGATTAGTTGGGAAGTTGATGGTTGTAAACCACTTTGTTGATTGATGTGTGATAATTGTCGGTTCATCATACAACCACCAGAATAGGTACGTGTAAGTATTTTAATCACCAATTCATTTTTTGTGGTTTTCAACGTGGGAAATTAAAGCGTGGAGCCCACAAGTCTTTTTTCGTCCACATGAAATTATTTTATTTCAAGGGAAAAGCATATTGAACCAATGTATTAGTGTGTGGGACACTATTTTCTTTAAAAAAAGTCCTTAAAAGGATGACTTGATCTAATAAATTTCTAATTTTTTATTTTATTGCTGATTACTTTGTCCTATGCGTACATGTAAATCACGTTCTTCGAAAGAGACAAGATTTTTCTTTTATTCTCGTATCTCTTATCACTAACAAAAATAATGCATATTGATTGATAACTATTTATTTCATTGACAAAATCCAATAATTCCCAAATATGTCAATAACACAAAATTTATTAGAAATTTAAATACTAATAATCTAAAAACAAGTTTCACAATTGCTGCATTCTTTAAGTCTCATCTCACAATAAACAAAATGCATATGTTTTAAATTTTCCAAAGACTAAGATTACTTGACCTCAGAATAAATTCCTGGAGTTCCCACTAATACTGCTATGCTACTAGTCCACTTGAGAAACTGAAAACCAACAAAAAAAAAATTAATAAGTCAAAAGACTCAATTAATGTGTTCGTATCCCCCTTACAGAGGACACACTAACCTTATAATAAAAATCCAAATAAAGTTGTTCTACGTTGAAAGTCTTTGCTATGAATAGAAATAATAATGATAAAACATCTGATTCGCAATTACGAAAGAAATCAACATGTTAATTTCATAAATCTTAAAACCCATCTGGATCAAAGAATGCTTTTTTTTTTTAAGAAAAATCTAGTTCTTGTAAAACTCTTTGAATAAACATAAAAGAAGGAATCTATGTCACTAGTTATGTATGTAAATATGGAATTCTACAAAAACTCTTTAAAACAGTTGATATCTCTAAAAATATATTCTCGTCAACCACAAGTATAGGTCTCAACTTTGTGGTTAATGTAAACTTTATTTTGATAACTCTTCACATAGTATTTCCTTGAAAGTTCGAAAGGTGTGTACATTGGGTATTTCAATTCCACACCGTAATTGTTATTACCAAGATGAAATTAGAAGTCCACACTTCTAATCTCTTGTAGTGGACCCTTAGGCATTTACGTCAGTCTAATCTGAAGCAAACTCATTCTTGAGATGTTAAAATGAAACTCGAGTAACATGAGGGTACTTATTGAAATATTGAAACCTTTAAATCGTAAGTAATGAAAAAAAAATATCATCGAATGTCTGAGTGTAGGACTTCTACTTGAAAAGTCTTCCCCTTTTTTTTCTTTTTTCCATACATGCTTGAATAGAATCTTGAATTCCAGATTTGATACACATTGGGTCGTACATTTATTCAAGAAATTCTAAAAAGTTTGGCATTATCTCTATAACAATAATGAAAAAAAAAAAGAAACTAGAAACTTCCCATGCTTGTGTCAAAAAAAAAAATCTAGTTGTGCACTAGATTTAGAATCAATACTTCGAAAAATTCAACAACTTGTTCTAAAATACCATAGCTCGATGAAATGAAGTTTGTTCTCATCTGGCACCTCTTTTCTAAAAATTCTGGACTCTCCAAGTAGACGGAAATAAAAATATCACTTGTCTAAATCAATATAAAGCATGACAAGTGATCTTTTGTTCACGTGATTTGGTAGTAATGTGCTTATTTGCTTATCAAGCTTTACCCAAAAATTGATGTTTTACTCCCAAGTAATGTGATCAGGTAAATGTTCGACCCAAAAAAAAAGAACTAAAAATATGCATGATGGAAAAATAAGCAAGGAGAAGACAAGGCACACCTCCACTACCGTTTCAGTGTGTATTTCTGTATGGATACATAAATAAGAAAAATCAGACTTTATTTTGAATTGAACTATATTATCTAAGAGATTTAAAACGACGCACAAGCAACTAAGATATCATAGGAAAAGTTATATCCCACATAGGAGAATACTACCATATTGGTTATTTTGGTGGCTACAGAGTCTTTGGTAATGTAATATTTTTTAGACCTTTGTATTTCTTATCTGACATTAAGGCCGAAGAAATATATCTATCTCAACTGTTAACCAAAAAAAAAAAGAACACTACCAGACGAACTCCCATAAAAATACACAACCAAGAAACAAAACCCACTATCTACAAACATCTAATGAGAAATAGAGGACATGGCGAAAACCCGTCGAAAACCCTACGGTCGTCGCTCCTGCAATCGCCTCCCCCAAAGCCTCCATTCGCGCGATCTGCTCAGAAAAGCCACTGATTTTGACTGGGCTGCGTTCAAAGCCAGTCTAGAGGAGGAAGACCTCTCTCCGATCTCGCTGCCTGTCAACGCACATCATCGATCGGTAAAATCTAGACCTTCTCGTGCCTTGACGGTCCCTGATCAGGGGCGTCGGGCGGGGAAAGACCTCTCTTCCTCCTTGGATCTGGGGTCTGACCCCAGGCATCCGAGAAATCTCTATCTTTCTCTCCCCTATCCTCTGACGGGTAGATCCATCTCGGACGCCCTCAACTTGTCTGGATCTGGTCTTTTGACTGTAAAATATGGGGTTGTTTCATATTTTAATTTTTATTCTTGGCATGATGTAGATATAAATGTTGATTGTTTCTACTTTAGCAAGGTTTTATCTCCGAACTGGTTGAATACTTTAGTCTCTTGTTCTTTATCTTCGGATCTCATCTATGCTCATGGTTTGGAGATTTACTATCCTATCTCTCCCTCCTTCGCTGGAGTATCTGTTTTATCTGTTTTCGATTGGACGCTGACATCCCTGAGGACTGTTCCCGGGGATGTTTCATGCTCCCCTGGATATGTTCGATCGGAACCTTTTTTCCCTGATAGTTCCGACCCCCTTCTCTCCTCTGCTGCTCCAGTGAAGCTTTTCCCGCCGGTGGGTCGTCGGGGCGAGTCTCACCGCTTATGTTTGAATGAGACCGAAAAGTCAAGCACCTCTGACTTGTCAGTCTGTTCTGCAGTTACGAGCTCCGTGTGGGGCTATTCTCGGTATCTTCCCCCTAGTTTAATAGATGACATTAAGTTTAATCGGTTTTATAAACCTACGATTAATGGTAATACCTGCTTTAATTTGGATATTAACACTAAACTACCTGCTTCCGTTGATTTGGTGGGGCCCTCTTTTCCCTGTGCGACAGACGACGTGTCTGTCATGCCAGACTCATTCTCTCCTTCTGTCTTTTCTGGAATTAATGCTGAGAAGGCCTCGCCGTCTACGAGCGTGATTTTCTCCCCTTCCCACGAAGTTTTTAATACTTCGCCGTTTCAGGTGTCAGAAATCTCTGCAGCAGAGATTTACTCTGACCAAACATTCTCTCCGGTTGGAAATTATTGCCACGGCTCGCGCTTTGCCGCCTTACTTTCCCTTTCTCTTCCTGAGAGAACGCAGAGAAGCTTCGTTGCTTCAAACCACTTTGTTTCTTCTTATTCTTCCGAGTGGACGTTGGTGGAGAAGAAGAGGAAAGCCCCCTCTCCTCTGATATGCTTCTGTCACGCTAATGGTCGTTGTTTTAAATGTGGTCTTCGCGGTCACAATAAAAATAACTGTAAATTCTCCGGTTCCTGTTATAAATGTAAGTCCTCTACTCATTCAGTGGCGATTTGTAATTCTTTTTAGGAACATAATCTTTCTCTCTCCCCTATGGCTGGACTATCTCCCCAAAACCCAGCTGTAATACCATCTTCAGAAGCTACCTGTGACCTTACGCTACATTTCTCATGCTGTGCTATTGTCACTGATCATTCTTCTCATCTAACTAGGGATACCCTTACTCAGCATATCTTAAATAACTGACCTATTGAAGTTAAAGTAGAGGTTAGTGATTTTTCTCCTAGGAAGTTCTTACTGAAATTTCCTTCTACAAAACTTAAAAACAAAACCCTCAGTCTTTTTGGATCCTCCCTCCAGTCACTTTCAGCCTCCTTCATCCACTGGACGCCCAGTGCTAACGCGATCCTTACCTTGAAGGAGGAGGGGATCTGGATCCGGTTGGAAGGGATCTCGCACCACTTATGGTGTATAGAGGTCTTTCACAGAATGCTTTCAGAATTTGTAGAACTATTGGAGGTTGACCTCTCTATTGAAAGGGTAAAATTTTTGGGTTTTGCTAGGGTTAGGATCAAAATACACCTGGGAAAGGACATTCCTGACTCTAGGTTCTTTGCTTATGGGAAAACTGTCTACTCCATAAAATTTAGACATAGCTGGGACGTTTGTTCTTCTTCCCCTCCCACCCAGATCCCTTCTTCTGCATGGCCTAAGCAAACAACCCATACCTCTTCATCCAGGAGCTTACATCCAATGAAGAAACCTTTTAAAAGTAACAAAGGTTGGAGAGGTAACAATAGTGGGAAGAATCCTAAATCTGGGAAGAACGTTTGGACAAGATCCACCTCTAATGCACCCCCTCTGTCTTCTTTCCATAATATAGCAGGTATATTACCCACCCCCTGCTTCTGGGACAGCCAATTTAACTCCCTCCCCTCTTATTCCACCAGTTAATACCCCTCTATCTTCCTCTCTGAAATTAAAATCGTCATTGCCCAATGTTGCTCCTAATTGGGTGGAAGCTGAGCTCAGAGCCAGGAATCTTTCTCTGGCAAAATCCAAGAAAATAATGGTGATTTATGACTGTTTGGAGCAAGATGATTTGGGAAACTCTACTTCTGAGAAACCATCTTCGCAACCTCCTACTCCCGTGCATGCACCAGGTAATGTTCACAAAAATTTAGCTGATAATAATAATTGTCTCAATTATTGTTCTGCTTCCAATTGTGATCATGACTTTCCTTTTTTCAACAAGGATAACTTGGTTAACTCTGAGGCTAACCAAGTGGACCCGTTACTTTGGGATTCTTATGAACATTTCCGATCCTTTTGTGAGAATATCGGAATTTTATTAACATCAAAAAAATGAGACAATTACTTTTTTTAATCAAATTAGGCAGGATCAGGGTAAGGAATATATAAACTTAGAGGATTCAAATGCCTCTTCTGAGAGGACAGGGGCCTCTTGTTCTTCCATAAATCTTTAATGATTATAGATGCCTGGAATATTAGAGGTCTTGGCTCCTGTCACAAGATGAGAGAACTAAAAGAATTTATTCTTTCTAATAAATGTGATATTAATATTGTTAGTGAAACCAAAAAGGAAACGTTTACTGTTGGATCCCTTAGACTTCTGGGAGGTAAAAAAATTAACTCTTGGTCTATTGTACCCTCCATAGGAGCTTCCGGTGGTATCCTCATTGGCTGGGATGATAGGGTATTAAGGAAAATTAGCTGCATAACTACCAATTATTGTCTCTCTTTAAATTTTAAAAATCAGGGAGATGATTTTGATTGGTGGCTTACAGGGGTATATGGTCCCTATGACCATAATCTGAAATCTCTATTCTTTGAGGAATTATATTACATCAGCAGTCTTGTTAATAATCATTGGATTCTGGGGGGAGACATTAATGTTATCAGATCTCCCTGTGAGCGTTCCCTTAATATAAATATATCTGCTCATATGAAAAGATTCAATGCTTTCATTGAACAAAATTCTCTGATTGACTTCTCTCCAAATAACTTCTCCTCTACTTGGTCAAATTTCCATGACCATCCCACATTAGTAAAGCTTGATCGATTCCTTGTCTCCCCAGATTGGTCAGGGAAATTCCCTGATGCTTTCTTCTCTGGTCTAGCTAGAATAGTCTTGGATCATATTCCAATCATAGTAAATACGGTGGCGCCTGATTGGGGCCCCCCTTTCAGATTTTATAAATCCTGGTTTTGTTTAGAAGGTTTTGAACAATTAACAAAGGATTATTGGTGGCAGAACGGCTATCCTCTCTCTCAATCCTCTCCTGTGACTGAGTTTAGCTTCAAATTTAAAAATCTAAAACTCCTACTTAAGAAGTGGATAGCCCCTATTAAGGCAAAGAGAAGTAAAAGACTTAGACTTATAGAAACTCATATTTAGGACTTGGATGTTCATGCTGAACATTCTAACACTAATAACATCAACTGAGTGCAAAAGAAGGCCTTGAGATTAGAACACCTTGCTTTACTTAAAGAACAGGAGGTTTATTGGAGACAAAATTCAAGGATTCAATGGTTGAAGGAAGGGGATCTCAACACCTCCTTCTTCCATAATATGGTAAAGTGTCACAGAAGGGTAAACAATATTTCCTCCCTTATCATTAATAATGCAATAACCCTATTCCAATTGGAGATCTGCAGAGAAATAGAGAAGCACTTTACTATGCTATTTAATAAGGAAAGCAGTCTTCATATTTCCTTTAGCTGGGATACCCTTATCCCACTCAAAATTCCTTTCCCTGAACAGCTTGAGAGCCCTTTTGAGGAAGAAGAGATTAGAACTAATGTCTTCAAATTATCTGGGGACAAGTCCCCAGGACCTGATGGCTTCCCTTTGATCTTCTTTCATCACTTCTGAGATATACTGAAAAATGAAATAGTTAACATATTCCAGTCCTTTCACTCTTCCAATGACCCTGAATTTCTTTCTGCAATTAACCAGACGTTCATTACACTTATCCCTAAAAAACAGGGTGCCCTAAGGATTCAAGATTTTAGACCTATTAGTTTAGTTAATAGTTGTGACCGCGCGCGCCCGACCTGGAGAGGAGGAGGGGTAGGGAGGAGACCACAGCCATGCCAATGGATGGCGACGGCGCAAGGATAGGGTAAAAGGAAAAAGAAAAGGAGTCGCCACCTAGTCTTTTAAGGGAAAGACGAGGAAAACCACAAAAGGATGAATGCATGAATGGGATGCAAATAGGAAGGCTGGATTTCTGCTAACCAGAGGATGGGTAAGGATTCCTGTTACGCACGAGGAAGGTATTAGGCACCCTCGAACGCCCGAGAAACTCGGTCTTTCTAGTCCAAATGCTTGCTAAGGGCTTCATGAAAGTTTGCTAATCCTGAGTCGTACTCTAATCATGCTAATATGAATGTCATGGCAAGACTAAATGCAAAGAGTGAGATGCATGCCTAAAAATTGGCATAGGGGCAATTTGGTCATTTTCCCTGGCCAGTGCTTGCATGAGAGTGATGCATGGACTAAGTTAAGTCAAAATG
>JAMKQA010062481.1:0-30597 GCA_024699735.1 Posidonia australis
TATTTTCTGTGATAACCTTAGTTCCATTTGTTTAGCCAAGGATCATGTTCATCATGAAAGGACTAAACATATTGATATAAGGTATCACTTTATCCAAGGAGAAAAGAGGGTTAAATTTGCTAAAGTCGCTACTGAAGATAATCCTGCAGATTTTTTCACCAAAGCTGTTCCAGAGAGCAAGTTTGTCCACTGCTTAAATTTGCTCTATATTTGTGATCATATCTAGTTCAGTTCTATTCAGTTGGGCGAATATACAAGTCAAGGTGGAGATTTGTAGATAATGACTTGAATATGCGCTGATAAATAAAAAAAATAAAAAATCATGAGTTTATATGCCCTGTTCCAAGTCGCGGGTCTTCACTCACATCTCCTGATCGTTGGAAGACAACCTCCGCGCCTGCTCCGAAACTGCGCGCCTTCCCCGGAATCTCGCGACCCCCCCCAGCGTCGTTGCTGCTCCGATGGGTCGCTGCTACTCCGATTACTCGCGGAAGGAAGCCTCCGCAACTGTCCCCAGAACCGCGCGCCTGCTCCGGAACTGCGCGCCTCCCCCGGAACCTCGCGACTCTCCCCCAGCGACGCTCCTGCTCCGAGAGGTCGTGGAAGGGACCGCGCGCCTTCCCCAGAACCACGCGACGTCTCCCCTGCCGTCGCGACTCCCCAGAACCGCGCGAGCATCTCCCCTGCAGTCTCGACTGCCCGGAACCGCGCGTGCTTCTCCACTGCCGTCGCGCCCGTTCCCAGCAGCGCCTCTCTTCCCTGCCGTCGCGCCTGCTCCCAGCAGCGCTTCTCTCCCCGTCGTGTCTGCTCCGAGCGGGCATGCATCCGCACATCTGCACCTCTTCTTCCTCCTCCAATGCTATATAAGGAGGAGGAGGGTCTGTGTTTTAGGATTGCAGAAAAAGAGAGAAGATAGAAATTCCTGTTCTCTGTGTCTGAGTTGTAATCCTCAGAGTTGTATTCCAGTAAGGTTCTGTGAGTACGAGCTGTACAAGAGTTGTATTCTTGGTCTGTGTTGTAATCCTCTGAAGAATAGTGGAGCCTATCTGTCCTGTGGACGTAGCCCTTATTTGGGTGAACCACGTAAATTTGGGTATTTGTCTTATTTTTCCATCTCATTTCATTCGATATTATTTTCTTGTTTAACTAATCCTGAAACTTAACACCTTCTCTCAGTGATTGTCCATATATACCAAAGTTTTAAAAAATAGGAAATGGCCTCTACATGATTGAGTCTCTAAACATTTTTTGAAAAAATGAAGTTTAAACGGTAGTTTAATGAAAAAAATGGTTGAAAAAAAAAAAAATAAAAAAAAAAATGTAACATGTATATATTCAACAACATTTAACAAATTACGTCAATATATGTGTTGGAATAGTCATAAATTGAAAAAGTGAGGACTAGGACTTGTGGTTGTATATAGATGAATCTTTCTACTCATTGTCAATTGGCTTTAAATTGGATGTTTATATTTTAACTTGGTATCAAAGTCAAAAGAGGTCTAGATTGGTCCAAGTCTACACAGATCCATCCATATTTAAAAGAGATACCTGTTGGACCTAAAATAGGTCACAAGTGAAGGGAAGTATTGGAATAGTCCCATATTGAAAAAATGAAGACTAAGACTTGTGGTTATATATAGATGGATTTTTCTACTCATAACTAATTAATTTTGAGTTGGATGTCCATATTCTAATAGTATGGAACTATTATTCAAGCAGAAGTAATTTACTTCAAAAAACTTTACTTGAATACATGTAATTACCATTCAACCACGGATATAATTATCATTTAACAATGATAATTCAAAAACATAAATTAAATAACTAAATAAGCGACAAGCATAAGTAAACAAATAAATACTTAGATAATCAAATTATGTCAATGACAAGAAGTGATTAACATTATATTAAAAAACGGTTGCTTTTACTCAAAAAATGGTGTCATGTAAAAAACGTTTAAATGGAGTTTAAATGGCCTTTTTTTCCGTCTTTTGGAACAATGATATATACGAACATCACCATATGTCAATGCAGTTCCCATTTGTTTAGTATTAAGTTTTGGGTACATTGCAAAGTTACATTGAGTTACCTGATAGAAATACTTATAGATCGAAACATTTAAATTGTAATCATTCTTCTATTCATGTTACCTTTTTCATTCTTAAAACATAGGTACAACTAAGAAATGGTGGTTACTAGTGTTATTTATCAATTTGGTAATTTGTGCATTCATCCTTCAATTAGTTTAATATGACTTGTAGTTTATTTTTTTCAATTTAATACCTAGATCTACTTGAACAAATCTATTTTGGAAAAGCAATGATACTAGGATTCTGTCCCTTGTTCAGCACTTATTTTTCATCAATCAAGAAACCATACATTACATTGGACCTTGTGACCTTGGTCTTATTTGCAATGCCTTTGTATCATTACATTGCTAATCTTAGTAGCATGGCTTTTGGTCTTTGATTCCAATCTATTGCTAATTGGAAATCCTAACCAACCACCAGGCCCCTCAAAATTCTCTCAAACAGCTGAATTATGATGTAGATTAGATTCCATATATCTTCCTTTATAGAATAATTTCCATTGAGCCTCTTATTGAAGAAAGTTTTCTTTTGGATCTTAATAGCCTTTGGAGTGCTTTTACTTTCAACATCAAACATTGCGCTATAGATAGAGGATGGGACCACTTAAAATGGTTCTTCATGCAGCTGCCGGTCTTTCTGGCTTTTAAGGAATCAAATGTTCTTCAACAATGCTCCTGGTTTTGTATCTGAGCTATTAGAGAGGTGTTTGCATTTGCTTTTTCTCTGGGGCAGCACCCAGTGTGCTGTAAAGATGGAGGACTTGTTTACCTTGGTAGTCTCAAATCTGAACTAGTTTTTAACTTTTATTCGTTTTCATCAGACTTATTGTCTAAAGCTTGTACATATTTTTGGAATTTTCATACATAAATGAATAAATGATATCCTTATTAATAAAAAATCTGCAATGTATTGGGCACAATATGAAAGATCTCCTTTAGAAGCGCATTTTCCTCTAGAAGGCCAATTAGGACATAGGCATAAAGATGTTAATGAGACAACCAATAATTTGCAAATATTACTTGTTAAGTGAAAGAAAGAATTATGTATATTGTGCTAAGGGAGAAGTTTATACATATATAGACCCACTAAGGACAACACAGGATATATGGATATCTATTAACCCACTAATATAATACTCTATTTAACACACTCTTTCAAGTTGGACATATATATCCATCATGTTTAACTTATTATATAGAGACTCAAATACACTAAGTTCTAATCTCCTAGTAAAGACATCAACAAGTTCCTCTGTAGAGGGAACATTAAGAGTGGATGTGATTCCTTTTCCAACTAAGTCTCTAATGGAGTGACAGTTATCTTCAATATGCTTTGTACACTTATGGAATGTATGATTATTTGCAATGAAGATTGTTGTCTGTTTGTCACAGTACATAGGTATGGGAATTTGAACAGGAAATCCAAATTTACTTAATAATGACTGTAACTATACCATATCACAAGTTGTTTGAGTCATAGATCAATATTTTACCTCTGCATTAGAACAAAAAACTACATTTTGTTTCTTGTTGCGTCAAATAACTAGACTCCCTCTAATATAAGTATAGTAGCCAAAAATACATTTCTTACCAACTTTATCTATTGCATAACTAGAATAAGAGAAAGTCTCAAAATTCAAGTGTCTATGTTTCCTGTACAATAGACTTTTCCTTGGAGTTCTTTTGATGTAAGTACATGAAGGGCTCTTGTTTCGTGAACTACTTTGGGTTTATGTATAAACTGGTTCAGTAGGTTTATTGCATAGGTTATACAGTCAAGTAGATGAGCGTGTCAATCATCCTTCGATATTTGATTGGTTTCTCCAAAATTTCAAAAGAATCATCCAAAAATCAGGATTTGGGACAATTGGTAGACTCTTGTTTGCATCCCAGTAAACTTGCCTCCTGTGCATATTTCTTCTGAGACAACACTAGTTTGTTCTTCTGATAGGTAAACTCAATCTCCAAAAAGTATCGTAGTTGTCCCATGTCTTTTGTACAAAGTAACTGTTGAAATATGTACATTTAATTCAAAATCAATTAACAATAAGTGGAGGGATACATCTATATATAATTATAAGTTTAGTCCTCATTTTTGTTGAGACAGAGAATAAGGAGAAAAAGAGATTATCTGTTACTAATGTGTAATTACATATATATAGGGAGATTAGATATCATAAACATAAATGGATATCCAATAACCCGTATATTCACAAAGACACAACTACACATGTATTTATAACTCCAGCATTCTCCCTCAAGTTAAGTATACATATCAATCATGTCCAACTTGTCACATAAATACTTAAACATCCCCGTATTAAGCTCCTTTGTGAATATATCTGTCAATTGCTCTAAAGACGGAGTGTAAGGAGTAGAGATAATCCCTTTCATTATCAGGTTCCTCACATAATGGTAGTCAATATTAATATGCTTCGTGCACTTATGGAAGGTAAGATTGTTTGCAATGAAAATTGTTGCTTGGTTATTACATCGCATTAAGATGGAAAGCTCAACATCAAAATTAAGATGCTCCAAGAGTGACTTGATCCACATCATCTCACAAGCTGTCTGCGTTATGGATCGATACTCTACTTTTGCACTAGATTTCGACATAATATTCTGTTTTTTGCTTCGTTATCTCCTACATAGGTATAAAAGCTAGATGTAGATTTCTTATCTTCTCAATTTTTTGCATATCTTGAGTCTAAGTAAGTCATGATCTTTATGTGACCATTTCTCCTTTAGACTAGACTTTTTCTTGGAGCACGTTTAACATAAGATAGGACACGAAGGGCTTCAGTCTAGTGTACTCTCCTTGGTTCATGCATATACTAGCATAAAAAATTGATTGCATATGAGCTTCAGATCGAGTCACTGTCAATAGATGAGTTACCCAATCAATCGTTTCTATTGACTAGGATCCTCTAACAAGTCTGAACTAGTGTTCCAAAACACCGGTGTCTGTTCAATAGGAGTACTATCTGATTTGTACTCCAGAAGACCTGTCTATTGTAGGAAATCTAGGGACATATTTACTCTGTGACAATGCCATTCTTTCGTTTACTTAGGTAAATTTAATCTTAAGGAAATAATGTGATTTTCCCATGTTTTTTTGTCACAAACTGAGTATAAAGATGTTTGTCTATCTCTGCAATACCCTTCACATCAATGTCCGTCACCAATATGTCGTTTACATATACCGTCAGAATCACACAACTATCAGTAGTCTTCCTATAGAAAAATGAATGATCAACAACACACCTTTGGAATCCACTAGTTGGAACCACTTGATTGAATTTTTCAAACCATGTTCGAGGATTTTGTTTCAGGCCATAGATTGCCTTCTTCAGCCTGTACACACGATCCTTTCTTTGAGCAACATAATCTGGAGGTTGCTCTATAAGGACTGACTCGGTTAGATCCCCATATAAGAAGGCATTCTTGATATTTAGCTAGCACAACTCTCAAGAGTGGTTGATAGTTAAGGACAAAATATTCCTGATAGAATTAAGACGAGCGACAGGAGAAAATGTCTCTTCATAGTTAATGCCATATGGTTGAGTAAAGCCTTGAGCCATTAATCTTGTTTTATATCTATCAATACTGTCATTTGCTTTATACTTGATAGAGTAGACTTATCTGCAGATGACTACGGTAGTTTCATCAGTGCGGGTCACTAACTGTCAAGTACCATGACTAGTCAATGTAGTTATTTCCTCATCTATAACGGCCTTTCAGTGCGAAAGGGACAATGTTTCCTAATGATTCCTAGGAATGGATTCTGAAGAAAGGGACAAGGTAAAACTACAGAAACGAGGGTAAAGAGAATTATAAGACATAAAATGTGAGGTAGGGTGAGTAGTGTAAGATCGAGTACCTTTTTGAAGGACAATGGGTAGATCTAGAGGATTGGAGGACGAATTTGCATCTGCAGAAGAAGATGGTTCAGTTGTGGGAGGCACTAGTGTATGTTGATGTTGCTGATAAACCTACAGGGGACGAGTGACTTCTTGTTGCACAGTAGACTCATCATAGGGATTGATATCTTGTAGCTCAACAATAAAAGAAAGGGGAACAGACAATGAAAAAAGGAGATTCATTGTAGTACCTCATAGACTTAAAAAAAAGTAATATCGATAGAGACAAAATATCGCTGGGTAGGAGGATGAAAACATCAATAATCCCTCTGAGTTCTAGAGTATTCGACAAAAGCACATTTAATGGACCTTGAAGACAACTTGTCCAGATTAAGAGAGAGATCTTGAACAATGGCTATACACCTAAAAACTCTGGGGATTAAACTAAACAGACTAGAGTTAGGTTTAAAACATCGAAGAGGAACTTTGCTCTTTAGAGGAGTAGAAGTCTGTTGATGAGGTAAGTAGCTGTAAAGACAACATCTGATCACAACTACTTTGAGACATACATATGGATCGTAAGATTACGAGTGACGTCTAGTATGTATCTATGCTTGTGTTATGTGACTTCATTTTATTGTGAGGTGTGGAGATATGATGTCTAATGTATAATACCTAATGAAGCACAGTACGAGGCTATCCAAGACTGAACAAACTTAAGAGCATTGTTAATGCATAAGAATTTGAGATAACATCAAATTAATTTTTTATTTCAGCCAAAAAAGTTCTAAGTACATTATAAATATGACCACAATCTTTGAGTAAATATATTCAAGACATTCTTGAGAAATCATCAATAAAGGCTTTATAATACTTATGATGATTGAACTCTAGTAGGACCCTAAATATTACAATGAACCAACTCAAAAGCAGTCGAACTCGACATAAGATGCAAATTTTTAAATGAAGTACGGTGGCATTTACCCAATTGACATGACTTACACTCAAAACGCGGGACAAAACACTGTGACAAGGCCTGTTGAAGTTTTTGATGAGATAGATGACCTAATCGGTAGTGCTACAAGGATGACAATTCAGACATAGATGCCACAGACGTTAGTTTTTGAGGTATATCATCACGAATTAATAGGTATACACCATTTCTTTGCTTACGGTCCAAATCAATCCTTTTTCTCGTCTGTAAATTCTAAAAGGTACAATGAAAGGGGAAAAAGGTGACATAATATCGTAACTGTTTGGTAATGACACTAATGGATAACAAATTTACAGGAAAATTAGGAACAAAAAGGATATTTTCAAGAGACAATTGTAAAGAGGCCTGCATAACTCCTTCACTTGAGATAGGATAAATTTGACCATCAGTAATTGTTACAGATCGAATATCAAATAATTGAGATAAACGAGTAAAGAAATTTCGTGTATTGACATATGTAAGGAGGCATCAGAGTCAATAATCTAGGAGGAATCCCTAGATGCAAGAAGGACACTAGTATTTGAGGAGATAGTTTGGGTAATTGTGGCGGTGGAGTTAGTGACCTTTAGTTGTTGGAGTCTCTCATAGTCAGCCTGTAACATCGTGAAGGTCTGCTCTTCATTGGTAGATGCAGTAGTGTGTGTCTCTGTAATGACATTTGCTGTTTGAGGCGGACCAACAATATCTTAGCATTTTGCCACTCTGTGCCTCAACCGTTTACATTGTGAATAACGTAGATGTCCGTTTGTATCTCCTTGTCGACGACTTCCTCTTCAAGAACCATCACGACTACGATCACATGTTGCTGCCATTGTTGACTACTCTGGCACTATAAGGGAAGTAGCTGTGGAAATCCGAAGGACCTTCGCAAAGATAGTTTGTAAATCAAGGACATTGTCAACACCTAAATTTTGACCTCTTATCAGAGTATTGAGATTGAGATCTGGATTTCGATTGGATAGATATACTGCAATGACAAGCTTTTCACGATACTGATTCAGTCTTTGTGATGTCAACAGTCAACGGTTGATACACATCAAGCTCATCAAATAAGGCATGAAGGGTAGTAAAATGCTCTTGAACAGATCGATCTCCCTAATGTTGAATAAACAACTGTTCATATATCACACACATGAGAGAGATTCTTTTTATGGTCATATGTGAGGCGTAAAGTGTCCCATATCTTCTTTGCTGGACATAACAACATGATTATTCTTGCAATTGAAGGTTCCATACTGTTTGTCATCCATGAAATAATAGCTGCATCATCTGAGTTAGTCTTCATATGTGTTAGACTTGACATTTACAGGTGGATGAGTGAGATGCTTTAACTTCGGATGTGTAAGAACAAAGGCTTCGAAACTCTGAGACCATAGAAGATAGTTTGGGTCTGAGAGTTTCTTAGATGTTTCACTCATATACTTAACTAATGATTCACGAAAGACCATATTGGATTGAAATTGAAGAATAACTCCAATATATGATTTGAAAAAAACAAATTATGTGAATCAGACTGCTCAGCAACACATGTGGATGTGATACATCCACACACAATGGAGATCAAAGGCAATGGGAGGTCTAGAACATGGCCTGAACCAACAAATCACAGCTTGAGAGGGGCTAGACTGCCCCTACAAAAGGATTGGAATGGAAGGAAGCTTTCATTAGTGGCCTGACATGCGTCGATGAGGTTCTGCCTGGCCAACGACTAGGTTAGAAGAGCTTGGAGCAGCCGTTAGTTGCCTTGAAGGGGCCTGATGCTACCGGTGGCCCTGGATCCTTGGGCAGGAGGCCCTGTTGGTGGCTCTGGAGATGTTAGAAAGAGGAGGATTGATCGACGGCGAGGATGGCGTCGAAAAGGGTTGTTGGTGGCGGGAAAGGGTGGTCAGCGGTTGAACAGGGATTTTCTAGGGTTTGCCTGTGCTCTGGTACCATGTTGAGACAGAGAATAGGGAGAAAAAGAAATAATCTATTATTAGTGTGTAGTTACATATATATAGGGTGATTAGATATCCTAAACATAAATGGATATCTAATAACCCGTATATCCACAAAGACACAATCACACATGTATTTGTAACTTTAACATTTTCTAATGTGAGACTATTTTAACATTCCTCCTCACTTGTACCTTCTATTAGGTTCAACAAGTGTCTCTTTTGAACATAGGTGGATGTGTGTGGACTTGGGTCTATTTGTGTTTCTTTTTGGCTTTAATATCATGTTGAACCATGAACATCTAACTCAAAATCAATTGGTAATGAGTGGAGCAATACATTTAACTAGAAGTCCATTCCTCATTTTTTCTAATGTAGGACTATTTCAACAGTTACTTTCTAGATATTTCTTTATTTTTGTAATACTTGTTGTATCACTACTTGTAAGCAGAATATCATCAATATAAACATTAGAATCACACCCATCTTTTGTTTTCCTGATGAAGACAAAATGATTAATAACATAATGTTTAAAATTAACATTCATAATAATTTGACTGAATTTTTTAAACCATATATAGCTTTCTTTATGCAATATACTGTATTCTTTTCCAGAGTAACATATCTAGGAGATTGCTCCATTAAAACTAGCTTAGACAGATCACCATTTAAAGAAAACATTTTTCACATCCAATTGGTGTATCTCTCAATCCTGATTGAGAGACTAATAGTAAGACTCGAAATTTAGTTGAACAACAGGAGAGAAGGTCTCAGTATAATCAACACTATGTGTTTGTGTGAATCTTCTCGTTACTAGGCAGGCTTTGAATCTTCTAACATTAAAACTTGCTTATACAAATCACCATATAAAAAAAACATTCTTCACATCTAGTTGGTGTATCTCCCAATCTTGATTGATAGACTAATAATAAGATTCGAAATTTAGTCAAGCAACAGGAGAGAAGGTCTCAGTATAATCAATACTATGTGTTTATGTGAATCTTCTAGCTACCAAGCAGGCCTTGTATTTGTTGATGGGATTGTTTGGTTTGTATTTGATAACAAACACTCAGTGGCAACCAACATTGGTCGAGTTAGATGGGCGACTGACAAGTTTTCAAGTATCTCGTGTTTGTAATGTCTGTGTTTCTTTATCCATAGTAGTTTCCAAGTGCAATATCTGTAAAGCTTTTAAGTAGTTCCTAGGTATAGTTTTAGTAGAAATGGAGAAGGCAAATGGATGATAATTAAGACTAAGGTAATCATAGAAAATAAAATGTGAAATAGGATGTGAAGTACAGTAGTGCTTATCATGGCATAGGGCAATGGAAGATGGAGGTCGGAAGGTGACTAAGCTGTAGAATTAGAAGTAATCTCAATTTAAGTGGAAGTGGTTAGGTCTCTTTGTTGGTGGCTATAATAAACCTGTAAGAGTTGAAACTTAAGATGATTGATAGTAGGAGGTGGAACACTAACTGAGGTAGTACCATTAGCAGAAACTAAAGAGGTATAGACGTGGACTCTACAGGTGCAGAGGAAGAGAAGAAGGGTATAGACTCTAAAAAGGTGATATCCACAAAAGTAAGTATTTTTGTAAATGTGGACAATAACAACGCTATCCTTTTTGAGTCCTAGAGTATCCTACAAAGACATACTTAAGAGCTTTAGGTGTTAACTTGTCAAGTCTAGGCGAATGATTTGAACATAACAATTATAACCAAATACTTTAAGAGGAAGATGAAAGAGACTCTTATTAGGACATAAATGATAAAGAAACATGATAGCTGGTGGCATCTTGTTGATCAAATAAGTAGTAGTAATAATAACGTCAGACCAATAATATTTTGGGACATTCTTTTGAACAAGAAGAGTATGTGTAACATCTAGAATATGACGATGCTTATATTTAGTTATCTCATTTTTCCATAAGGTATAGGGACAAGAAGTTTAATGTAAGATACCACGAGAAACACAAAAATTAGAGATTTCATATTGTACATATTCCAAAGTATTATTAATGTGAAAGAAGTGAGGAGTAGCAACAAACTTTGTCTTTATTTCATTAAAAGTTTTTTTGGTTACAGTAGGAACATGAAATCTATCTCGAAACAAGTAAACCAATGAAACTTTAGAACAATCATCTATAAAGACAATGTAGTAGTGAAAATCTGGCACAGATGACACTCGAGTTGATATCTGAATGAATCAATTCAAACGGATTTTCACTAACAAAAGTAGACAAACAACGAAAGGTAGCAGGATGATGTTTGTTTAACTCACAAGTAAAAGACTCAATAGTCATTTATGGGAGAGTTTGTTGTAACTAAGACAACAATGTCGTAAAACAGGCGACTCAACTTTCGACAAAGAACTGAGGAGCTCTTTTGGAATCTCATTCCAAACCAGTAAATAAAGGCCTTTTCTAGTTTCATGGTCTAAATCAATCCTCTTTTGTGTCTGCAGGTTTTAAAATCACAATGATAGGAAAAGGTCACAAAAGAGAATAGGGAGTTAATAATGTCACTAATAGATAGAAGATTAACAGGAAAATGTAGGAGATAAAGAAATTTGTCTAATGATAAATGGGAGGAGGTCTGAGCATTGACAATAGAAATAGAGTTAATGTCAGTTACTTGTCATGTGGGTGGTGGCTTTTGAATCTATAATTCAGGAATTGTCTTTAGTGGTTAAACGTGCACTATTATATGTTGTAAAGGCATGAGATGTAGTAGTGGTGAAAGTCTGAGATGCTTGGAATTGAAGGTAGTGTTCATATTCATCTAGAGATGTCAGCTCTAGGGTGGCTGTGTCATTGATAACAGTATCTATTGATGCTTGCTGTGCCTATTCAGGCTTTTAAACTTTGCTTAGCACTTCTTTGACATGTAGTTAGAGTGATTATAGTGTTCACAATGTTTGTTGCCCTAACTGGACCTTGAAGTATGTCCTTTCTTTGAATTACGACCTCGACTACGTCCACGTCCATGACTAGTACTCACTATGGTGGTTGGATCCATATGAGATGATGGCAAACTAGTAGAAATCTTCAGAACCCTAGAGAAGGTAACATCCAGCTTAGGAATAATATTACCTTCAAATATCTGACCATGACTTTGTGAGGCAATCTCAGGACAAAGTAAACATCAAACTCAGGAATAGTATCACCTTCAAGTATCTGATCACAAATTTATGAAGCAATCTCATGACAAAGGGTTAAAAGAAATATAGACACAGATAGCTCCTCATGATACTCTCGTAATCTGTCAATGTCTGCAACTAATGGTTGGTATACTTCAAACTCATCCAACAAAAATTGTAGAGTAGCATATAATTCTTGAACGGATTGATCACCTTGGTGTAATGTGAATATTTGTTCATAGAGTTTTGCAATCTTGGAGACATTCTTCTCGTGTCCATATGTTTGCTTGAGTGAATCCTAGATTCTCTTTGTGGGAGTAAGCTACATCAAATCATGAGCAACTTGTTCTTTCATACTGTTCACAAGCCAGAAGATCGGTGCATAGTCATCTGCAAATCAATCATCATATGTAGGATATTTGACATCAGGAGGATCTTTTGTGATGTGCTTGGTTTTCTTATGCACACCAAGGATAACTTGAAAGGACCTGGCTCATAGAACATAGTTCCTGCCATTTAGTTTTATAGACGTGTCACTGACAGATCATAGCATGGAGTTGGAATGACTGGATGGTGGTAGAGAAGCCATCAAATCATCCCCAAATAGGTCTGATTTTGATGAAAAATAGGAGATCTGGTGCCAAAAAATTGTGTGGCATGGCGAAATATAATGATATGGAAGTAGTAGAACTCTTGTGCGGTGGTAGAAGCTAAACACATTGGAACAGTCATTAGAGAATTTTTAGATTAGATCTCACCTAGATCATGGAGTAGAGTGGCTGATAGAATTGGTGATGATCACCGATAGGACCCTTAAAGGGCATAAGAAGGACGTGGCGACCAGGCAGTGGCATTTGCAGGCAACGACGACGGTGGCCTAGAGTGGTGTCTTCAAAGGAGGCCTTGAAGGGTTGAGAGGACGTTGACGACACTGTTGGCTGGGGGTTTCGGTGATGTAACGGTTGTTGGGGCAGGAAAAGGTTGTCGGCGAGTGGAAGAGAGGGAGGGAGGAAGGTGGCAGTAGCTAAGGTTAGGTTGTAAACAACCTTGCTCTTGATACTATGTTAAGTGGAAAGAAAGAATTGTGTATATTGTGCTAAAGGAGAAGATTACACTTATATAGACCCATTAATGACAACATAGGGTATATGGATATTCATTAACTCACTAATATAACACTTTATTTAACGTCACTGTTTGTTTAACTGGCTAAAAATAACTTTACTTGGAGACCCGTACATAATAGGGCATTTAGGTCATTTTAGGACCAGAATGGACTAAACAGATATCAAAAGGTGATGGTCTAATCTTGCAAACATGGACTGTCACAATGTTTGTGATATTGAGGAGTTTTGGGTGGCTTGGAAAACCAGGGGTAGTTTAGAAGTGGGGGAGCGAATGGTGTGGTTATGCTTCTACATGCGATATGGTGGTTGCGATGGTTGGAAAGAAATAGAAGGTTTTTTGATGGAGTTGATATAGATCATCAAAGGTGGAAGACTAAAGTTGTTGGTACTGTAGTTGAATGGTCCTCTTCAGCTCCTAATCGTGATGTGATGTCTGATGCTGTGATTGCTGCATGGCTTGAGGTTTTGGTAGCCTTATGATGGAGTTGGGGGGTCCAATTTTGTTTGGTTGGGGTTTAAGTTCTTTTATTTTCCCTTTGTGTTCCATGTTGGAATATGTGCTTTTCTTTTGAGCTCTATCGTCTTGATAGACTCTTTTGTTTTTTTTTATTATCTTTTGGTTGTTTCATTTGGCTTTCTGATTTCAATAAAATTCACTTCTACTGCTCAAGATAGGAACCTCTACTACAAAGACATTGAAATTATAATATGTTGGATGAAACATTTATGCAATGAAGAGTGCTCATCAGGATTGTCACGGACAAAGATATTCCTGGAGACACCAACAGTATAAAGAAGTAAAGGTTCCTGGAGAATCTGATTTCAGAAAGGAGCTTGTAGTGATGGCAAGTAAATTCTTGTCAAAGGTGCATAAAGCATGGAGATGGTGATGTTGAGAGGAAAAATCATGTTTGATGTTATGACTGGTAAAGCACAAATATGACAACTTGAGATCTTTATTGGACGTGAAGGTAGAACCACCATATCTATTCCTTGTAATCAAATTTGATTGTTTAAGTAATAGGATTCTTATATGGATCTTGTTATTATCTATTTTTTAGATTACTTGTAGATTAAGTATGGGTTCTCCTATATATAAGATATTGTATTTCTTTGTTAACACAATAACTTCGTAGTTCTCTTTTACTCTATGATATCTAGAGTTTAGGTTAAAAACACAAACCTTAATCCTAATTTTCTTCTTCTTCCTTTTTGACTCTAACTATTGTCGAGCCTCTCTTTAGCTGTTGATGTCAAGCTTTGTAGTAGCTGCCTCTCCTGTAATCCATCGGTTTTTGTCCCTCCTTCGGTAGCCATAGTGCCATGTCGACATGTGTTGCCAAAGTGTCTCATTTTTAGTTTACCGACATGACTCTGACATGATTTCGACATAGAAGTTTTCTAAACAAATGTTGATTTTTTTTACCATGTTTCTACCGACACGATACTGACATACTGATATTTTGTCGACATGTATTTGTTTTTCAACTTGCTAAAGTCACACATGAAATTGACATTTAGAACCTTGTAGATAGCCTCCCACCATTCCATTAGCCTTTCCTTTCCTTTTGTTGAGTCTCTCTCATGTCGTTGGTGTTGAACCTTGTAGTAGTCGCGTCTCCTGCAATCTATCGGCCCTCGTCCCCTCTTCGACAGCCTCCCACCACTCCGTTGGCCTTTCCTTTCCCTTTCGATAGCTCCTACAGTCTTCACTATTAGTTGGGAATGAATACCTAGGCTATTGTGTCTATTCTATGCATCGCTATATGTTTTACGGGCACGTTCGTGGTATGTATGTGCCTTTGTGGTTAAATCCTATTCGTTGTTTTCTGACTGTGATTCTCATGATCTGACGTGATTTGAGTGTTACTTCTTACGTGATCAAGTAAGAAGTACTCTGACTCTTGTTTTATGGCTTCTTTTTCATCTTTCAACCCTCAAGACATATGGATTTGTCATTTGAGTGGTACTTCAGTAAAGTTGAATGGTAAAAATTATCTTATTTGGTCTAAATCCTTTCAAGTATTCATTGTGCACATCGGAAAATCCGATATGTTACTCATGATCCTTTTGACATCAAAGATTCGTCTTGTGATGATTGACCCTTCGTTGTCCACAATCCTCTATTGAGTACTACGTATCTCCATTGGTATTCCGATATCGTACATAGATCTGTTTGCCTTACTCAATGTGGGTTGTGGATGTGGTCATGGTTGAGATCAAGGATGTGATTCATGGGGAGGATGTGGTGCAGGTCATGACATCCGTAAGTGTGAGCATTGTGGTCGTACTAATCATGTGTTTGACGTATGCTGGGACAGATTCGGTACATTAGAATGGACTCAACACACTATTTCTTTTGCTCCTGCATTGGATCTTATCGTTGTGATAGAGACAATGATTATTACTTAAGAGGAATATTATTGATTGGTTAAGTCTTCTATCGCCTTTGTTGTTACTCATGTTACTTCTTCAGGTATGGTAGTACAATTTGTCTTTTGGTGGAGATTGGATTGTGCGTCAAAACATATGCTTGGTATAAAACAATTTTTTTCTTCTTTGTTACCTTCTATTTCTATATCATCTACGACTATTGCAAATGGAGCTTGCTTTACTACCTTTAGTCAAGGAGTGGTATCTTTTCCCAAATAATTTAACCATTTGTGATGTTCTTTATGTTCTAAACTTTCCTGTTAACCTTTTTTCTGATTGTGAGATTACAAAAAAGCTTCAACGTGCTGTAACCTTTTTTCCTCTTCTATGTTCTTTTTCAGGACTTGTAGATTAAGAGGCAGATAGATTCAGGGTCCCTAAGGAGGTGGTCTGTATTGTCTTTAGAGCAAAGGCTATGCAATTGGCCCTGTCTATATGTCTATCTCTACTGAGTAACTTTACTTATGGCATTGTCACTTTGGGACATCCCTTTATAGATTGATTGAAGAATGTCTTACCTGTTTCGCCTTTTTGTAGTCTTTTTCATTGTGAATCGTGTCAACTAAGGAAACACACATATTTGTCTTATCCATCTTGAAAGCAAAAGCAAAATGGTGTTCCTTTGGAGCTTGTCCATTTAGTTGTATGGGGATCATGTCATGTTGCGTTTGTGTTTAGGTTTTGTTATTCTGTTATTTTTGTAGATAACTTCTCTCGGATGATTGGGGTCTATCTCATCAGAGATAGAACTCAAGTTTTTGATGTTATAATTTTTTTTCAATGAAATAAAAACCTAATTTTTTGAGCCATTACACATTTTTTGTATTGATAATGCATTTGAATATGTGCAATGTGATGTCTCTTTACTGTGTGAATCTTTCGGGGTTATCCACTTGATTTCCTGTTCTCGAACATCTAAATAGAATGGTGTTGTTGAATGTAAACTTCGGCATTTGATAGATGTTACTTTATAGAATTAAACGTTGGTTTTGTGTTGAACTTCGATTTGACAAAAATATGAAATATGTTGGACGTCAGTGGAAATGTTGGTAGAAACATAGTAAACTTACGGAAATTTATGGAAATGGTAAAAAAACTTTGAGTTTTGATTGAAAACTTTATAATAAGCTAAAGTACGCACGATTACTTAGATTAACTTTCTCAATATGTATCACATTAAAATACAATAGATGAACCTAATATAAATATCTTGAAGTATAAATAATACGTAAAAATATTTAATAAATGTTTAAAAACAAAAATACTCAGAAAAGGTATCTTATATATGCTTAATACCATGAAGAATATCTTAGTTAATCAAAATATTCTTCTTGTACATTAGCTATGTTGTATTTTTGATGAATTTGTTGTTGAATTTGGGACTTTTTCTACAACACATAGTTGTTTTAAAGCATATGACTATAATATGTTTTGTATTCATTGATGTAGTGGTAATATTGTGACACTGACAGTTGTATTAGGAATCCTATTGGTAGATATTGTGGAATTATATATACTGGTTGAGGAATTTCTTGAGACTATTGAGGGATGTAAGAACGATTTGAAGGACGCTCAAGTGGTTATTTTTCATATTATGTTGGAAGAGGTACATAATGAAAGAACGAGTCTATATCCTATCTAGTTTGTTTACTTAGTATAATAAGATGTGATTCTTGTCCAATTATTTTCAATATTATAGTCCATTTGTCCAACAGAATAACCTTCATAAGAATTATAATCATAAGTTTCTCGAGGATCATGAATACTCAAAGAGTTAAGTGAGTCATGCTTATATATTCTTCTATCGATGTCTATTTCACTAGCAATTCTAAAATATGGTTTACTTTGTTCTTTACCTAGAACTGGTACTTTATTTTCTTATAACCACTGACGTATAGGGTTATCATCTTCGTTTTCATTATAAAGATATGTTAGATCTATTAGGTCTATATAGTCTTTTTTTCCTTCTTTTTTGATATATTTTATTCTTAGTCGCATATTATAGTGCACAAATACCAAATCATTCAACCTGACAGTGTCTAATTTGTTTTTTCTCTTTGTACGAGTAAGGTTGAATATGCTCTAATTTCATTCACAACTAGATGTATCTGTTGTTTGAGATAAAATCTTTATAACAATATTCCTCAAATTTAGAGAATCTATTTCATTTAACACCTATCATTCATCTAAAATATGATATTTAACTATTAACTATATTATAGAGTAATATTACGAAGTAAAAGAAATGATATTAAAAACATTATTTGTAGTCATTGTGTTACGAGAACATATCGTATGAGGTTCTTCAAATGACAGAAGTTTATCTCAAAAGTATTTTATTTTATTAAGAACTTGTACTTGGACATTGACATTACACTCTAATTTTTTGATCACATCTTTAACAGATATTAATAAATAAGTACGATTATCAAATTGATGACTGTATTGGAACTGTGAATACAAATAATATGCTATATTTACAAAAAAATTTAGTTAACAAACAATTGTGTAATAAATGAAATATAATGATGAAAAACATGAATGTATATGTTAAAATGTTTACTAGTTTTATGTAAAAAATGAAGAAACATGTTAGACCATCTGTCATATATAATTTTGAGATATACCTTATATGATTTGTATATTGCATCAGTCATAATATTTTTCATCAATCTCATAGTCTCATATAAGAAATCTATGATAGACTTCCTATCATTATCTACTATTTGAAGTACTTTAGGAACTGATTTGATAATATTTACAAGTTTTCGACAATCCTCTTAAAAATGTATATTATTTATAATTAAATTTTCTCTCATACTAATTTGACTTTCACTCTTGTAATATTTATACCACTGTTGTGAATTAAATATATACTTTAGTCTATTTCTTCGATCAATCATATTTTAGACAGTAATATAATTTGTTGTAAATCGGATGATTCCTGGATGAATCAAAGCATCATTGCGACACTTTGGTGGTCTTATTAATGTTAGTAAAAATGAGTGGTTGTAAACGAAATTTGTTACAATGATTGCATCTTTTACTGTCTTTTCTACCAATTTCGTTTTCTTGAAGTTCTTAAGCGTTAGATCAATACAATGAGCTGCATATGGTGTCTAATATATGTTATACTTTTTCATAATCTTAGAATAAGTCTTTTTAAAATTACTTTCATTATCAGTCATAATCTGCACCACGTTTGCTACTCCCATTTGTTTGATAATTTCTTCCATTTGCTTGTATGTATACATGTAATCTTTGATAATATAAGAAGCATCAATGGATTTCAAGAAAATTGTACGACCATCACAATAAATCATGAAGTAGATGATCTGTTTCCTTGTGGTACTTATCCAATTATCATACATGATAGTCACCTCGTAGGTTGGTTGTTGCCGTTTTAAGCCATTAATGTAGGTTACTTATTGTTCATTTTTTATTTTAGGGTACTTGTTTATGATCTTTTGGTCAGTTGGTGTTTTTGCTCTTATACTTTTTTTTACTACAACATCAGGTATATGTTGCAGATAATGTCGCTTTATCTATTTTTTCAGGGATAGCATTGAATAACATATATTTTGTTATAATTTGATTAATTTCTCCCTTAGCATTTCTCAGCATGTCTTTAATTGTTTTCTGCTTTAATGTTTCTTTTCTAACTGTAGTTATATCTAAATTGTCGTATCTTATTATATGTTCTGAATATTTAAGCAATGTCTTTACTTTTATCCTTTTCTATAATGTCACTGTCACTTTCACTTTCTTGTAAGTTCGGGTACTATTTGTCCTATGAAATTTTTTAATTTACTTTCTATGCTATTCTTTATTTTTAGACTCCATTACTGCTTTTCTATATATTTCTCTGTCTTCTAAAGTATTATAGTTTATCGGAAAAACCATATTATTATCTGAATCTGATATGGGAATAACATTAAAGGTTATCTTTATTGAAGAGTCTTGTTGAAAATTTCTTGTCTTCTTTTTTTATTACTTTTCTTTGCTTTAATGTCCTTTAATAATTCTCATTTGAGTAGAAACTACATATGGACATGATTTATACTTATTTACATTACTGTATCTACTAGTAAGGTATTGCTTTAATCTTGTTATTCCTCCACTCTTTATTTATTTGTTACAGTATTTGTATTGTGTTTTTTGTCTATCATTATCAATAAGAGTATCCATGCAATCAACCTAGATTTTCTGATTTAATTGTCCTAATATCATTACAACCTCTGTTACTTTTAGATTTTGAGGAATTTGACATTGTGAAGGTTAAAAATATATGTTAATTGTCATTAATGTAATGAAATAGTACATTCAAATATTTTTTGATTTTCTACTTGTTTTAGTGTTTTTTACAATCATTCTTGATTTTTTTTTCAATTTTTCCTTATTTTTTAATTAATTATGATTTTTTTTGATTTCTTAAAAGATTTTAAAGAATTATTATTTTATATAATTATATATTAAGTTATTAACATCAAGATTCAAAATAATAAAATAAACTTGAAAAAACCTTAGATATATGTAATATTATGTTGGATCTAACTAAGATTTAGGTTTATACTTTATACCTAAGATTATATGTGAACTTAAAAAAAACAAGGTTTAAATGGGAGTTGCTTTAAATAATATAATTTTGTGGTATAACAATTCTAGAGTGGTATCACGGGCACACACTTTTGGCATGAGATAAGTATTAATTAAAGATAATAAAATTAAACCAACAAATTAAATTGCAAAAGTTTTCTCAATTGCAAATTACCATAAAAACATGAAATTGCATGTAAAAACTTAAGAACTTGTAAATAGAAATACAATGAGTATAATTATTCTAGATTTTTACAATCATTCTTTTTCCCCAAATTTTCCTTATTTTTTAATTAATTATGAAATATTTTGATTTTTAAAAAAATATGAAAAATTATTGATTTTATAGAATTATTAATTTAGATCTATGTATTATTAGGTTAGATCTATCTTCTATGTGATAAATTGAAATATTATTAGGCTAAATTTTGATTTTTTAATTAATTACGAAATAAACACGAAAATTCCTTAGATCTATATAAAAATCTTAGATCTATGCAAGATTATTAGGTTAGATCTATATATTATGTAAACAATTTATATAATTATATATCAAGTTATTAACATCAAGATTTAAAATAATAAAATAAATTTGAAAAAAATCTTAGATGTATGGAATATTATGTTAGATCTAACTAAGATCTAGGTTTATACTTTAGACTTAAGATCTACATGTGAACTTAAAAAACATTATACATTTTTGAATCCCATATTGAAATATCTGAGAAATCCATCAAATATCATTTATGTTTGCATAAAAAAAAATTGAACTAAAAAAAAAAAAAAACCTGGAGATGGTTTGAGACTTGAATGGCAAAGGTTTAAAAAAAAATAAAAGAAAGGGATGGTTCAAGACTTGGATAGCAAAGGCTTAAAAATAAAATAAAAGAAAGAGATGGTTCGAGATTGATTGGCAAAGGAAAGGGATGGTTTGAGACATAAACTAGTTGGATGGTAAAGGTTTCAAAAAAATAAATAAAAGTAAGGGATGATTTGAGACTTGGATGGTAGATGAATCTGGTTGAGACTTGGAGAAGAGTAAAGGCGCAAGATGGTAGGAGATGGCTGGACAACAAGGGCGGACCAACGAAGATGGTTGGATGACAAGGGTTGACCGGTAAAGATGGTTGGATAACAAGGGTGGATCGGTGGAGATGGCTAGACGACAGGAGAAGGTTGGATGGTAAGGACAAACTAGCAAAGATGGTTGGACAGCAAGGGCATAAGACGGTAGGACATAGGAAATGGTTAGACAACCGGTGGAGAACCTTGAGGAGATGAGGACAGGAGAGGTGAGAAGGCACAGGTGATTCACGTAGTAAACCAGCATATTTAAAGTCGTGTCGTACGTGTCGGTTTTTGGGAAAGGTATGTCGATTGACACATAGTGATGTAATGTAAGAAATACATAGCATCTACTGACATCCACCGACATCACTGATATGTATCGAAAAAACTATTGAAATAAGGTACTTTGTGACATACTAGTAGATTTCGTTTTCCTAATTTAACAAATCAACACATGTCGGTGATATTTTGCTGACACACGTCAAAGTTTGACACCATGTGTCACTTGGACTTTCATGATGTAGATGAAAGTATCAAAATTTCTGTTAGTTGATGCAGTCATCATCTGTTATCTTGTCAATAGAATACCTTCTTCTATTTATGGTCAAGTTTCTTATTATCTTCTGTTCCCTTAGCAATCGTTGTTTCCTCTTCCTCCTAGAGTTTTTGACTGTTTATGTTTTGTCCAAGGCACTCATCTTAATCTCGACAAGCTTTCATAACGCTTCATTCGGGATATGTTTGTTGGGTATTCTCGTACTTAAAAAGGATATCGTTGTTTTAATCTAGTGAGTCAGAAATACTATGTCTCTATGGATGTAACATTTTTTAAGGATACACTTTTTTGTTTTTGTGTCCATTATTGATCTTTTAGTTCCTATGTCCCTAGTTACATCCTTTGATGAACAAGTTGGTATATTTTCCTCTACTGTTCCTTATAACAGGCCACTACACCAAAGGTGATCTATGTAAGTTACCGTTGAAGGTATCAATCAACCGTCTTCAGGCATAGGTTCAAATACTACCCTTTCTTCAGTTGTTGCTTCAGACCTTGATATTCCTATTGCCCAAAGGAAGGATATTCGTTCTACTGTTCATCTTTTGTCCCATTTTGTCTCATTTGATAAACTTCATCCTATATATCGAACATTTACTTTGTCATTGTCTTTTATTTTTACACTTAGGAATCATTAGGAGATGATCTGTGTACTCGAATGGAGATGAACAATGAATAAGGAGATGTTAGCCTTACAGTCTCGTAAGACGTGGGATCTTATTGTTGCACTTTATAATGCAGTGATAGTGAATTGGAAATGAGTATTTTTTGTCAAGTATAAACTTGATGGTACTATGGATAGATACAAGGTTCTCTTTGTTGCACATGGGTTTATACAGACTTATGGGGTTGATTACTTTGAGACTTTCTCTCCAGTTGTTTGCCTTAATTTCATTAAAATTCTTCTTTCTCTTGTAGTAATTCAAAGATGGCTTCTGCATCAACTGGATGTGAAAAATACTTTTTTTTATGGTGACTTGGAAGAACTTGTATATATGGAACGACCTCTAGGATATGTTGCTCACGGAGATACTCGAGTTTGTAAATTGAAGAAGGTTATATATGGTCTCAAGCAAAGTCTACGTGCATGGTTCACAAAATTCAGCAAAGTTATCGAGTAGGTTGGGTTTAGGATGTGTATTGTAGATCACTTAGTATTTGTGCGAAAGACACCAAAAGGTTGTGTGATTCTAGTTGTTTATGTGGATGATATTCAATTAATTGGAAGTAACGATGTAGGAATTGAAAAGAGTAGTGTATTCCTAAAAATACATTTTATCACCGAAGATGTGGGTTGTCCTTGGTATTTCTTAAGAATTGAGATTGCTCATGCAAGAGATGGAATAGTATTATCTTAGAGGAAATATGCACTTGATTTGCTACAATAAATAGGTTTGTTGGGTTGCAAATCAAAAAATACTTTCATGAATCCTAGTCTTGATCTCTGAGATGAGTCATCTGAATTATTTGAAGACACGGAAAGGTACAGACAATTGGTTGAGAAGTTGATATTTCTTACTGTGATATGATCAGATGTCACTTTTGTAGATGGATTAATTAGTTAGTTTATGCACAAACCCAAATTGATTCATTGGAAAGTTTCGTTGCACATATTGGCATACTTGAAAGATACTCTTGGTAGAGTTTACAGGTGTAATGGTCATACAAAAGCTGTTGGATACTCAACTTCAGGTTATGTTAGGGATAAAGGAGATAAGAAGTCAACCTCAGGTTATTAGACTTTTATAAGAGGGGATTTAGTCACATGGAGAAGCAAAAAGCAGAATGTAGTATCCCAATCTAGTACAGAAGGTAAGTACAAAGTTATGACTTATACAATTTGCAAGATGATATAGATTAAAACCTTTTTGATAGAGATTGGGTTTCGTTTAAATGAGCCCATGCACATGCACTGTGACAATTAAGTTGTTATTTATATAGTGAGTAATCCAGTGTATGAGAGAACGAAATATATCGAAGTAGATTGTTACTTTGTAAGAAATGTAGCTTTCAATGGATAAATCATTACTCCTTATATATCTTCCTCTGCTTAACTTGTGGATGTGTTTACCAAAGTAAGGTCCTTTAGTCACTACCAGTCTATGTGTAACAAGCTGAGTATAATTGATTTGTATGTTCTAGCTTAACAGGGAATGTTAAAGTAATAGGATCCTTATATGGATTACTTGTAGGTTATGTCTGGATTCTCTTATATATAAGAGATTGTATTCCTTTGTTAACACAATTACTTCATAATTCTCTTTTACTCAACACTGATGTTAAAGGGATAATTTTTTATATGTGCAACTTCATTACCTTTAGAAAGAGACAATTAATGACTCCAGATGTTGTAGGTAAGGTTGTATTTGCATATCATATCAATTTTGGTCCAATTCGGTTGAACATAAATCATTTTCAGAGTTATATCTTCTAATGGTAAATACAACTACGTTATATGTATTTTTCACAGAATGTACCTCATTCTTTTACCTTTGCTTTGGTTAAATTTGTCGTTTCATTTCAAGTTCAATTAGAAAAGGTCATTGATTCACCAACTTACCTGAAAGAAAACCAAGTATAAAACGCTCTAATACATTGTGCATTCTACAATTAGCATATATCTTTTTTTCAAGTGAAACCAAGTATAAAACGCTCTAATACATTGTGCATGTCTAAGGGTATCTTCTTTATGGCTTTTTTAACAAACTTAAGTGAGCAACCACTGCGGCAAAAGACCCTAGTCACCACTTTCCCTTTCTAACAGCCAAAGCAAAGAATGGACCTTTAGAGGAGCTCTGCACTTTCGAACTGTTATGTACGTAGGGACAAAGGCTGTCCTCCTTGAGAACCCAATAGCAGCTTGCCACTGGGAAATGCCTTGATGGTGAGGCAATCCAGAAAGGAATATCCACGTTCCCACTCATCAGATGTTTGCTCTCTAAGGGTTGGAGTTGCACCACCTCATCCTTTGCCTCCCTTTCCCAAATATTCAGATGAAGGTTCAAATCCCATAGCCATCTTCCTTCCTCAAGATGGCCAGCGACGAAGACAAGCTTCCTTAGATTCCCTTGGCAGTAGAGAAATCACAGAAACTTTCCCCCTCACGATGGCTACCATTACATTGCCAGTGGTTCCCAATGATAAAGATAACAACCTAGTTTAAATCTTTAGTACCATGTAAAAGAGAAGAAGATCTTTGGAGAAGGTGGCAAATAAGGAGACAAGGAAAAGGAGTGAAAAGTGAGAGCTTCTTTGCAACCTCTAGCATGCATTTATCTTGTTTGGTAGGCGAAAAAAAGATACACATGAATGAGAAAGGTACCCTTGTGTATATTAGTACTCGTGACATTTTTGTATCTCTTTCACTCCTATAAAAACATAAATATTCTGTTTTGTTTTGGGTTTGGATTTTAAACTTGAATATTAAAGGTTATTTTACCAGTATTTAAGAGATAATTAGTAGATTGTTATATATTAACTTATAATGGGTTGTGTATCTTTCTGAACAGGTCCAAACTAAGCAATATCAAACCAAACTAATCTAATCAAATTCAAATTCCAGTCCTTTCCAAAAACTTTTTCCTAAATTGAAAACTTCATAAGCCTACTCTTTGGTTCCATTGTGACTCTGTTTCAGCTAAGTTTTGCCAAACTTGTGACCCCTATTTATAGTTGCTTTGTGATGTTTTATTCTATGATGCTATCCATATGTAATACTATATTCTTGGTGTTTTCAGTTTTGAATTCGTGCCAGTCACTTGGCTGTCTTGACTTGGATGGACAATGACTCTTATCAAAGAAAAAGAAGAAAACTCTGTACAATTTTGTTGGGGTAAGAAAAAAGGGAATGTTACTAAGGAAGGAGCCCAATTTTACGAATCCTTTATATATGATGGCATGGAGTACTGCCTTTTTGATTGTGTCTACTTATTCAAAGATGGTGAACTTCATCCATACATTGGAAAGATTATCAAAATTTGGGAGAAGCCCATCAATTGCAAGAAAGTGAAGATTTTATGGTTCTTCAGACCAAGCGAAATTCACAATTATCTTGGAGAGATTAACCCTCTTGAGAATGAGGTATTTTTGGCGTGTGGTGAAGGTAAAGGCCTTTTCAATATCAATCCTGTGGTAAGATATCTTCTCAAATTTTCTCTTTAAAGGAAGTACTTTTCTTATTTACTTTCTTACTGCGTCATGTTTGTGCTTCTGTGTTTTATTTAAAGAAAATCTACACTCTCTTTACACCATACTTTTCAAGGCGTCAAGGCGTCTTGGTGTTGGCCTGGGATTGACTAGGTGATGCTTAGGCATCATTTTTTAATAACAAAAAAAATTCTGGAATATTATTGTAGAAAGGAAAATAGGAAATCTATTTCTCTAAATGTGTAGTTACATTATTATGGGAGGTGGTAGATATTCTAAACTAGATAGATATCCAATAACTCAATAATCCACTACACGTAATACACAATATGTTAACTCTAATACTCTTTCTCAAGTTGAGGTATACATATCAATCATGCTTAATTTGGTACATAAAGACTCAAAAATCTCAACACTCAACTATTTTGTGAAAATGTCGGCCAATTGTGCTGAGGATTGAGTGTAGAGCGTAGAAATAATTCCTTTCATTACCATATCTTGCACATAATGACAATCAACTTCTATGTGTTTTGTATGTTCATGAAATGTGGAATTGCTAGCAATGAAAATGGCTGCTTGATTATCATAATGCATCAACATCGACGTCTTCGCAGCAAAGTCAAGTTCCAATAAGAGAGATCAGATCCACATCATCTCACAAGTTGTTTGTGTCATGGATCTATATTCTATCTCTACATTGGATCAAGATACAACATTCTACTTCTTGCTGCGTCAGGTGACGAGATTTTCTTTTACATATGTGCAGAAACAAGTTGTGGATTTTCTATTTCCTCGATCTCCTGTATATCTTGAATTTGAGTTTGTTATGATATTCATAGGATCATTTCTTCTGTAACCCAACCTGGGAGTATTTTAAACATAGGAAAGAATATGTAAGGCTCCACTTCAATGTATTTTTCTGTGTTCATGTATGAATTAGCTCAGCGAACTAATTGCATATGAAATTAGTCGAGTCACTCTCAAATATATAAGCTTCTCAATCAATCTCTTGTACTGATCTAGGTCCTCTAACAGCTGTGAATTGGTATCCCAGAAGGATGGTGATTGGTTAATTGGAGTACTCTCTGGTTTGTACCTCAAAAGACCTATTTTGTGGAGGTGATCAAGGGTATACTTTCTCTGGGATAATGTCATTCTTTCATTTGCATAAGTAAACTCTATGTCGAGAAAGTACCTTGGCTTTACCATATCCTTAGTGATAAAATGTGTTCTAAGATATTCTTTTATTTCTTCAATGCCCTCTTTATCACTATCGATCACCAGTATATCATCAATGTAGATCACAAGAACCACACATCCATTATCAGTCTTCCTGTAAAAAAATGAGTGATCGATAACGCATCTCTCGAAACTTTCAACCATCACCACTTTATTAAAATTTTTAAATTAGGCTTTAGGATTGTGTTTGAGATCATAAATCGCCTTCTTTAGCTTATATACTCTATCCTCTTCTTGAGTAACATACCTTGGAGATTGCTCTATAAACACAGAATCGCTCAAATTACCGTATAAGAAGGCATTCTTGATATTTAATTGGCACAAATTACAAGAGTTGTTGATAACAATGGACAAGATCATTTTGATTAAATTGAGGCGAGCAACAGGTGAGATTGTCTTTGCATAATTAATACCATATATCTGAGTAAATCCACAAGTAATTAGTTTGGCTTCATATCTGTCTATAGTGCCGTCGTCTTTGTACTTTACAGTGTAGACCCATCAATAAGTGACTACGCTAGCTCCGACAGGACGGGTCACCAACTTTCAAGTGTCACAGGCTGTTAATGCAGCTATCTCTTCATTCATTGCTATCTTTCATTGAGGAAGTAAAAGTACCTCTCGATGATTCTCGGGAATAGACTTAGAAGAGAGTGACAAGACAAAATTACGGAAACGAAGTTGAAGAGAGTCATATGAAACAAAATTGGAGATTAGATAAGTAGGGGAAGAACATATACTTTTTTGAAGGGTTATTGGAAACGGAGGTGGATTTACATTCATAGAGGAGGCTGGTTCTGTTGTGAGAGACATTGGTATTTGTTGACGATGTTAATATACCTGTAAAGAATGAGGTGCCTCTGTACAGACAATGGGGGGTCTAGGTGACCTGCAACAAGGGACTCAACAATAGAGGGAAGAGGTGCAAACTCAACAGTAGGCGCGGAATCGTCAGAATAACTTATAAACTTAAAAAAGATAACATCAGTAAATACAAAGTATTGTTTGAACGGTGGATGAAAATATCGATAACCCCGTTGAGTTCTAGAATAATCCATAAAAATGTACTTTACGACCTAAGAGATAATTTATCAAGTCAAAGAGAGAGATCTTGGACAAAAGCAACACACCTAAACACTTGAGGAGTTAAAGGAAACAAAGTGGTATCCGATCGAAAACGTCGAAGAGGGATTTCACTGTTTAAAGGAGTAGAAGGTATCCTATTAATGAGATATGTGGTAGTAAGAACAATATCAGATCAAAGATATTTTGAAACTTTCATGTGAAACATGATGGTGCAAGTGACATCAAGTACATGTCTTTGTTTTTGCTCAACAATTCCATTTTGTTGAGTGGTGTAAGGCACATAGTTTGATGTATAATACCTACGGATGCATAATAAGACTCAACAACAATTCAAGAATATTATTTGTACGTAGACATTTTGGAGTAACATCAAACTGATTTTTTATTTATGTAATAAAGACTTTAAGTACATTATAAATATGATTGTGATCTTTAAGCAAATATATTCAAGGTACTCTTGAAAAATAATCAATAAACATATTATAATAACGATGACCTGACGCAGATTGAACTTTGACAGGACCTTAGATATTACAATGGGCTAACTCAAATAAAGTAGGACTCGACACAAGACATAAATGTATAAAAGAAGCACGATGGTGCTTACCTAATAAACGAGACTTATATCAAAAGGATAAACTAAAACCTATGGTAAAGTCTGTTACAACTTTTGGTGAGAAGTATGACTTAAATGGTAGTGTCACAAAGAAGAAGGTTCAGAGGTGGACGCCACAGATACTAATTCTCGTGGTATATCGTTACTGACTAGTAGGTATACGCTATTGCTTTGTTCATGGTCCAAATCAATCCTTTTCTTCGTCCGTAAATCTTAAAACGTATAGTGAAAAGGAAAAAAGGTGACATGACAAAGCAATTATTTTGTAATATCACTAATAGAAAAGAGATTAACAGGAAAATTTGGTAAATATAGGACTTTTTCAAGAAAAAGCTGGAAGAAAGTCTGCACAATCCCCTCTCCTGTAACAGGATAAAGTCGATTAACAACGATGGCTATAGATCAAATATTAGAAAGTTGAGTAAGACGTGTAAATAAGATTTTTATACTTGACATATGAGAGGAGACACTGAATCAATGATCTAGGAAGGATTCTTAGATGCCAAGAGAGTATTAGAATCTATGGAAGGAGAATGGGAGGCAATGGTGGTAGAGTTAGTGACCTCTAGCTATAGGAGCTGATCATAGTTTATTTGAGAAATAGTAACCGTCTGCTACTCGTTGGTGGAAGTGGATGTAGTCTCAGTAGTGACATATACTCTGGAGGATTGACCAATCAAATTCCAGCATCTGTCTATTCGATGACTTGTTTGGCTACAATGAGTGCAATGGTGATATTCTCCAATATTTGTACGATTACGACTACTCCTGCGCGAACCACCGTATACTTTACTACGTCTAGCTGTCATAGCTGATTGATCAGGCACTGAAGAAAGTGTGGCTATGGCAATATGTAAGACTTTAGCAAAGATAGACTGTAGATTAGGTACACTGTTAGCTCTTAGAATATGTCCTCTACTCTAAGAATTGAGCTCGGGAGTTAAACTAAAGAGGTAGATTGCCACAGTTAGTTCTTCATGGTATTGTCAAAGGTTAGTAAATCTCGAGCTCATCAAGTAAAGCTCGTAGTAGTGTAAAATGTTTCTAAACAGACCGATCACCCTGTTGTAGGGTGAACAACTGCTCATAGACTTGAAAGACTTTGGATATGTTCTTCTTGTAATCATATATGAAACGTAATATATCCCAAATCTTCTTTACAGGTTGCAACATCATAACAACTCTTGTAACCGTAAGCTCTTTACTATTTACCAACTAAGAGACGATAACTGCATCATTAGCAAATCAGTCATTATAAGTTGCATCTTTATTATCTAGAGGAGCTTTGGTGAGATGATCAATTTTGCGATGGGCTGTAATGAATGTCTCAAAACTTTGCCTAAAGGAGATAATTCTTGCCATCCAGTTTTTTAGAAGTCCCATTTAGGTTATTCACCAAGGATTCATGTGTAGTCATTAGGGGTGCAAACGGATCGGATACGATACGGATATGGGTGTTATCAAATCCGTATCCATTTTCAAAATGCGGATACAGATACGAATACGGATATCATACGGATAGGAAATTTACATATCCATATCCTTAAAAAACGGATACGGATACGGAACGGATAAAAGGGGATCGGATACGGATATAAAAACGGATATGGTAATATACACATTACATAATTAATCAAACAATTAACAATATTTTCATATAATTATATATTTTAAGTTATTTAGTATATATGAAATAAAAATAATATATA
>JAMKQA010062482.1:0-23211 GCA_024699735.1 Posidonia australis
GAGAATATGCTGCTGGAAAGAGGATATAGCTTGCTCAAGATGCTTGCTCAGATCAGGATTTGTTGAACTCAAGGTTTCTAACCCCTTCTAATGGTTGCCTATGGGTGTCCTTATATAGGATTTTCTCATGGGTAACTCCTAGGAATGCAAGGAGCCTCGTAGGCAAAAAGTCTGGAAGATTCCATGACATATTCGTTGGTGAAGGTAACAACCATGGGAGGTGGAAAGCCAGCAGCCAGCAGCCAGAGAAGTGGCTGCGCGCCAGCTTGGTGCGCTAGAGAGGTGCGTCAGCTTGGTGCTCCAGCTAAGTGCGTCGCTTATGTGCTCCTACTTGGTGCTCCTGCTTGGTGCTCTATCTAGGTGCTCCACATTGGTGCTCTAACTTGGTGCTCTCCCCTACCTATCTGGATTTCTAACTGAGCTACGGGCCTGTTATAGGTTTTGGTTGGTTTAGCTAATAGGATTAAGTTAGCCACATCCAAAGCAACATCTGGAAAACTCATCTATGAGTCACCTCAAAATCGATGTATCTATACTAAGCTAATAGGCCTAAAGTCTTTGATCAGTAGGGTACCATACTTTTTTGAAATTAGAGCAATGAAAGTTTGATTGATTACAGAAAGAAATGCTGGATCATTAGAAGAGTGAAAGGCCTAGAAGATATTGAGAATATCTGACTTCAACATTTCCCAGAATGATGAAAAAAAACCAATGAGAAGCCATCTCCAGGTAATTTAAAGACATTATCTTTAATTGATCTGGATTACAATGTTACAAGAAATGCGGATCCAAGAAATGCTGAATTACAATGTTAATTGATCTGGATTTTCCACATAAAGGATCAAACTTGAACTTTCTTTTGAGCAACCACTAAAATAGACATGTCAGATATTATAATTTAAAAAATTAAAATGTCCCCAAAAGTTTCCACTCGTTGAGTATGTACACAGAAATTAACCATGATGAACTTCAGGACGTAGATCTTAATGGACCATTACGAAGCCCAAAAACATTTATGATATATTATGACCATCGAATCTTGAAGGGGGAATAAAGCAACTCTCCCGAGAAAATTTCAGAGAGATAAGTATCCAATGACAACTTTTTCCTTCCTGGTTCCCATCCAATCAATATTGGAATCGATCCTATAAAACAAGGAATACAAGAAAATTAGATCATGAATTAATTTTTATATAAATACTTCTATGTTCATATTATTACAAATCAACCTATCCTTTTTAAAAATATTTTACACACATTTCTATTTGATGTTTATTTGAAATACCCCTTCAAATTCACTTCGTTAATTGTTGTGGCAACTCCATTAATTTATGACAATAATACCCTTACCAACACCTTTTAAATCACCCCTTACATTTTAAAATAAACCCTTCCAATAAAGTAGATGTGGTTCATTTCAATAATAGTTACAAAAGAGTGAGTTAGCTTTTTCAAACACTTTAATTACTTTTCAGCCATAGTTAGATTCCAAAAGGAATAGACTAAGATAACATTTGATAACGCTTATGAAAAAATAAATTATGCTCGTAAACAACATTTTTTAAAAAACTAATCTTCATAACTTTTTATAATCAACTTATTTGACAACTTTTATGCACAAACAAAAGACTAACTTAATGAAATAATCTAACGTAAAAAAAACTGTTTAATTCAACAGACATAAGCGCTTTTTTTTATAAGCTGATTCTAATAATCATTATCAAACGAACCCTAAGAGTCAAATAATGTTAAGAGGAGATTTCAAATAAATGTCAAATAGAGAGGTGTTTATAACATTTTTTAAAAGGAGGAGTCGAATAAAGTGAGAATAGAAGAATTTATATAAAGATTACTCTTAGATCATTATCATAAAGAAAACAAAAAAATAATAGAGAAATATCACTACTCGTGACTATTCAATCAAGTTGATTGCCCTTATTTTGTTTCGAAATATAGGTGTTTTTGCATAAGCAGTTGTATTTTCTTGATGTAAAACGCAAGTACTATATACTAAAATTTCAAGTTCATTACATGATCACATCAGTAGAAAAGTAGATAAATTTTACCGCTACATTTGTTCATTTATTGTTTGAAACACAAATATCCACATCCCCACGCTAGAACAGTGACAAAGCTAGTTAATGTGATTAGGTGTGTGCTGCCACCTTGAGAGGGAAATACGCAGAACGTAATGCTCTCAAGCAAAAGGAAGGCCAGTCCCCTTGTTTTTGTTAAAGAATGATATTTTTGTGTCCATTCATTCTATCATCACTCCGTTCGATAACTAAGAAAAGTCACATGCTTCAGAAAGTGAGAAAGGGCACATATGCAAGGAAAAAAATGTTCGGCAAATAAGAAAAGATATTGACTACCATTCTACCAAACAAGAATCAACATCTACTAGTGGTTTTACATTTTTACACCCAACTAATGAATGACTAGCAAGTACAATACATGCTTCTCATGTTGGCCCCTGTATCTAAAGCCAAGACAACTCGTTCCCATGCAGATCGGGATAATTCAAACGTAGTTACTATTTTCCTATCATTTGCTTACAAAAGATGGGCTTCACCACTTTAAGAGACGAAACAGAGAGTTTCAGTCAATAAACATATATTTGTGGCTACACAAAGAAATGTTAAAATAAACACATGAAGTCACATTGGAACCATGGATAATTGGATATGTTATGGACTGGCCTTTGGAAACTCCATCCCAAATGTATTAGTTAAATGCAAAAGCCACGTTCATCCAGAAGTACGCCATCCAAAAGAAAAGTTTGTTTTCAGAGCAGAGTATACACACTTAAGGGTTTTAAGACCACCAATTTGTCTGACATGATGACCAATTACATTACCTAACACTCGAAAAAGTTGCTAAGAAATATATCAAATAAATTGGATCGTGCCAAAGTTAATTTAACAAAGTTGACACGGCTTAAGGATTGGAATTCTGGAAGGCATACAAAAAGATTGAGAACCGAACATAGTATTTGAAAACATGGTTAATCATGCCTTTACAAACATTATATAAGGCCATAGCATATCTAACTAAGAAGGGTAATCATGGAGAAGATGAGACATAATAATTAGTGTTACGAATCAACTCTTTTACTCATCCACCAGATTGATGACAACAGAAAAAGGAAGCATATCTCATCAAGTACTATTGTACTCTGTTCACAGTTCTCACGAGAAATTAATTTTGAATTGAAATTTAAAAAAATATATCCTTTTTAGTACGAGCAGCTGTTAAATGTATATTTCAAGATCAGCTGTAAAAATATTTCCTGAAGTTTGCCTTGAATTACAGGAGTACAAAATAATATAAATTCAAATTTGGAAACAGGGAAAACCACAAACTAAGACAAAGTAGATACAAGGATGAAATGGCAATTTAATAATGGCTGACAACTAAAGATTATCAATCATGGTAGTACAGGACAAATTAATTCATATTACCAATAGTGCCCAAGACTATGCATAAAAAAAACACCTAAATGTATCATGGTAAGACAAGCCTAATTTGAAGAAAACTGCATATAGTAATCCTATCAATACAATAAAAGAACATTTAGAGATGCTTATGTTAATGTATCTCCAATTGATACGATATTATTGTAGAAGAGAGATACACACCAGATAAAAACTGAAAAACAATGTGTAATGAAAATAATAAGGTTCAAGTAATAAATCAACCTGTATCTGCCAACTTGGAAATAGAAACGAAATGCAAGTTATGTGATTATTTGCTTCTGATAAATGGTTACTGAATACTGATATGATCACTTCGCTTCCTTTCTTCACTACGATTCAGGAGGACAATGCCTATGAAGGGTTCCATCCTAAAGTCATGAAATGCCTAGAATTCAAGCAACTAAAATAAGAATGGGTTGTCCAAAAAACTAAAATCAGAAAAAGAAAAAAAATCCAATTCAATTGAAATGTGCAAATCACATCTATTGATATGATTAATTTAGAAAAAAAACTGCGCAAAGGTGTCTTTATATAAGAGGTTGTGTAATGTTCTTTTGTGAAATTTATTAGCAGAAAGCTCTTTGTTGAGCTTTCTTAACATTTAATCTGGGCTTATTGATAACATTTTTTTGAAAAGGATGAGAAAACATATACTAGAACTCAAATAACCAAAAAAGTCAAACCTTTTTAAAATCGAAAATCACTAGCCCTTTAGAAATTTACAAGAAAGGAATTGAATGATATGAAAATAAAGTAGATACAATACGTAAATTTCCAGATAAAATAAGATGAACTTACAAAATTATTGTTTTTTGAAAATAACATGAAAAAGATTACTAAAACTCAATGGTGGATTTACTAAAACACAGTGGCTAGGTGAGGCATGTGCCTCACCCTATTTTTTTTTTAAAAACCTGGGTAATATATAATTTATCCAACTAAAATACAATTTACCCAAGTAAATACGTCAAGTGCCTCACCCTAGCCTGGCAGCAGCCCTAATCACCATCCGCCCATCCCAAATCTCTGAATCCCAATAACATCAATGGGGCAACTAGTTAGCCACACCACCACAGTACCAAAAGTCCAAGACAAACCACCTCCACTGTCTCCATTGAAATCACCATCAACACCTCCTCTTGCTCGACTGCTCTACCACCAAACTCACCTCCTTTGGCTCAACTGCTTTCCCACCAGTGCTTGTTACTACTCTTAGCACTACCAAGCCTACCTTCGGCACCACAACCCAGTCCATCACCGCACCACCACAAGGTAGATAAATATTTTGATATGATTTTATGTTTTATGATTATGATTTTAATTTACTTATATGATTTCATACCTTTTATATTTTCACATGACGTATTTTATATTTTTTTCCTAGCAGTTGTGTTATTGTAATGTTGTGGCATTTGGACTGTTTCTCTAAGTGTCTTGGGTTGTAGCACTTAAATTGCTTTATCTTTGTCAAACGACAAACAGAACAAGATATGTATCCATGCATATCTAATGATATGTGTAATGTACTTTACCTAAATTGTTTTTATTTATTCAATTTTCTCTTTCTTATTTATGTGTAGTTATATTTTACAAATAGTTATGAGCAAGTATTTGATTAAAGCTATTAAAAAAGAACTCCTAAATAATCATTAGTTGGAGACAAACATATTAGTAATGAAACACCTTCTTTAAGTTCAACGATAGTGTTTCTAGAATTTAATACAAAAGAATTGATTGTAGATTATGGTTTGAGGCCAACAATAACCAGTTATAATGTGAATGAGCATGACAAAATTAAATGTGTAGATCTAAGTAAACATCCATGTCAACCAAAAAGTCATATATTTACATACAAGAACTTTGATAAGAAGCATTGTTATTTTAACAATGCTTGGTTTAGTAAATATGGGAAATGATTGGAATATAGTATTAAAAAGGATGTTGCATTTTGTTTGCATCGTTGTGTCTTTCCTAAAGTTGGCGTTGATCTAACTTTTGTAACACGAGGATTGACATAATGGAAAGATCTATAAAGATTAAATAACCATCAACATTTACATGATAGTCATTGTAATATTGTTAAACAAAAGTGTATTGTATTAAAGATTGAAATGCAATAAACAAGGGATGATTTAATGATTGTTTAGTTGCTTACATTTAGCACGATATAGTCAATCAAATTGAAAATAAAACAATAATGAAATACTTTCAATATATGCATTTACATTGAGGAACCCTATGATTTATGTAATGTGATATTTCAATAATATTTAAATTTTATTATTTTATTATATTTATTTTAGAAGATTTGTCATTTGTATAATTATACTCCACCCTAGGAAAAATCCTAGATTTGTTGTTGCTAAAACACTATCACAAAAGAAAATCAAACTTTTTTTGACAAATCGTAAACCAATAAACTTCTAGATTTGATAAGAAACACCATGGGATGGTGCCAAAACATGATAGATAGAGATTATACGTATATGACATTGCAAAATATGAAACATAAGCAGTGCTTCTGCACCTCAAACATATGAAGTCAACATAGATTGGGTTTTATGAAAAATGGAATAGGATTAGATTTGGCAATTTTAATACAACATGCGATTCCAACAAGAATATGATACTAAAATCGGCGATCTAATTAAACCAATAGGTAGTGTAACTTGTGTTTGAAGAAAATTCTGAAAATTTTAAGATATAAAATTACAACTTAGTAAATAAATTAATCTTATAAACACAAGAAGAAAAGTGAATGACAACAATTTTATACAAAATGTAACAATACTTGCTAATCCTAATTCATCCTCTTAATCATCCCAAACTTACAAAATCATGACCAAACTTCTAAGTTTTAAATTTCATACCCTTTATCTCAAGTAAAAAGGCCAATGCTTACAACCTTATCTACTATATTAATGAAACTCATGAGTTTAAAGAATGAACTCACACTTGTCCAAATTTTGTTTATTATCATGTTCTTCAAATTTTCAAAAACAAAAATGTATATTTCTCTTTTTTTAATTTGTTCTTCAAATAATATGTATCACCATATCTCACAATACAATCTTATTGACATGATTTTATCATCATGCAGTGCAGTCTACACGTGTTTCACTGGTAAAAGAAAGAAGAAAGGTAGGAATTTCAAGAATCGATCCAGAGTTTTAATTAGGGCTCTAAATAAGTAGATATTGCCAACTGTTCAAATTAAATACAGAACTCCTCAAAGCAAAGGTAGGTTATTACCCCATAGCTTCAAACCAACTGCCTCAAGGAACATGAGAGTTTCAGTTTGAAAAGGTAACAAAATCACCATAGCAGATGCATATTAAAATCAGTTAGCATCGTCATTAAGACCAGACTGTTTCCCCTCCCTGTACAAAAAAAGGGAAAAGAAAAAAATAGGTTAATTTAAATAATTTAATCCAGAAAGTACCCACAAAGACTAATTAGAGCAAGGTCCTTACGCAGGATCGCCTTTGAGGTTTCCTATGTTTTGAACTCTTTCTTCACTTTGAATGCATCTTGCCATTGTCTTTTTTTGAGTCAACTTTGGTAGAGGCATTTTACATTGCATCTTTTGCAGCCTTGCAAATCTCTGCATATTTTGCTGCCCCTTTTTCCGCATATTTTTTGCTGCAATTACTTCGGAAAAAGCTTTTTGCAGTGCAACTTTTGCAACCTTATATATTTCCGTTGATGTAGCACCCTCTATTCCATATTTGACCGCATCAAGGCAAAGATCATTGTTCCACGTAACCAATAACTCTTGGAAGCTCAGCCCAGGATCAGTGATACGTTCATTTAGTGAAGGACCAATCATGGCATTCTTTGTCCACCTTTTCAAGATGTACTCCTGAGGAAGAATACGAACACCAACTATAAAGAAAACTCGCAGGACATGCCTGCATAGAATGCCTGAGCACTCAAACTTGCAGCAGCTACAGGTTACTCTTTTATCAGACTCGCTGAAGCTAACAATGTACACCTTAGTTGGGCCTTCTTCTTTAGCGACAGTATACTTGCTTAGGATCCCATCCTCAATTTTTTCAACATAGTAACCCAGTGATTCAACAAATTCTTCCTGAAATTTTTCAAAAACTGCACTAGTATAGATTTCAGCCGCTTGCTTTTCCATAGGTGATGGGGTCTTCAATTGAGGTTTCGAGTACACTGCTGAATAATCGGCTTGCGCTTCCTTCTCATACTGAGATGTCAAAGCCTGTTCAAACCGTGTTACAAACGCTAGAAGTGAGGTCTTTGCATTAAAGTTTCTTTTAAAGAATTTATTTAAACTCTCCAACTTTTGACTCCCAGATAACTCTGGAAAGAATCTGTCCTTTAGGTAAACAGACACCCAGCGACCACGGATTTCATATAACGACTTAAGCCATGCATTTTCCCAGAGACCATATCTAGCAACAAGTGACTCCCAGCAAGATTCAAACTCTTCAGCAGTTTCAGGCTCATTGATGCATTGTTTTAGTTCACTACTAAAGTTAGCATGCTTCAAATATACATCTGAAAGTTTCTGCTTGCATCTACTTAAGATGTGCCACTTGCAAAACCGGTGGTTAGTTTTTGGGAATATCCTACTGATTGCCCCTTCCAAAGCCTTATCCCTGTCAGTAACCAACACAACTGGATGTCGCCCACCCATCGCTGCCAGCCATGTTTCAAAAAGCCAAACATACGAGCCCTTCGTCTCATCCATAAGCAATGCACAACCAAAGGTGACAGACTGCAGATGATGATTCACACCTCTAAACGTAGCAAAGGGCATCATATACTTGGTTTTCTTGTACGTAGTGTCAAATACAACAGTGTCGCCAAAGTAATTGTAAGCCATTCTAGCTTTAGCATCAGACCAGAAAACATTGGTCATGCAATTATTGTTGTCAACTTGTATAGCATAAAAGAATGCAGGGTTCTCAGCCTGCATTCTATTTAGATATTCCAAGAGGTCCTGTGCTTCTCCACCTTCTCCAAAAGGATTAACTCTGATTCCTCTGTTGAAGTTTTTGAGGTTATTGAATCCCCCACTGTATTCTCCAAACATCAATATGGAATCATTTGGTGATACATCCTTGTCAGCATGCTGACTGGCTTTGCTCGGAAACATTACCATATGTGTATGTTCTGTTACGAGCTTCGTCACAACCCACTTGCCATAGTCCTTTTTAATCACCTCAATCATTGCCATGCAACCTTCCCTACTGGTCCCACGCTTGCGTTTCTTCTTGCCATCATCATAGATGACCCTCTTAGAATGAAAGCCTTCCCTTGTGCACACAAAGCGACGCATGATCACAGTATCATCACGTCTAGAGCGACGAGACTTGTTCATCCGAACGCCAAACCCAACACGGCTAGCGTAAGCTATGTAGTAGTGCTTGGCAGCCTCATCGGAATCAAACTCCATGCCTATGGTGGGTTCCCCAATATCTGCACCTTCCAAATGCATATTGGGCGATAAGAGTGGATCTTCAGGTTCTACAACCCCAAGTTCTGTCATGTCCATTGTGATCTGAAGTTGGTCCGATGTGTCGTTGTTGAGGTCTACATTGTTATCAGTGAGCAATGCATCCTCTTCGCTTTGTGTGCCCTCCATGGATCCCACCAATCAAGCTAAAAAGCAAATCCACTCACACATCAGTCAATTCACAATTTCACATATAACACATAAGAAGAAATATTGGAATGGGAAGATGAGAGCTCAAAAGGCAAAAAACACAAACTAGCATATAGGGGATATTGAAAGCCAATGTACATGCTTAGGGTGAAACATTAACAATTTTTCCTGACGAATTGAATTGCAGGGCAATATTTGATAATTATGTGAAATCCAAAACTCAACAAAAACATCATGACACCATAAAATTATGCTCTCTATTTGATGATTACATTGAGTTATTGACTTGAAAGAAAAGGAAAGGTAATCAACCGAATACTAGTGCAACACCAGAATCCAATTGCAACCTTTGCTTATAAAATTTCCCATACACAAGAAACCTATGGATCAAACAAAAAAGGAATCAAAGCATTGTAAACACTTAACATCCAGAAACACGTAGATGAGGAGTTATGATTTTTAACATGGAGTTCACATGAACAATGAGAGACTAGGATTTCGAACCATTTGTGGTGCTTAGACTGCAGCCATCGCCACGCTTCTCCTCCCAATCAAACAAGGGTGTTCAAAATCCTAACACCTTATCTACGTCTTTTCGGATGTTAGTGTTCGCAGTGTTTTGATTGTTGTTTGGTTTGATATGTGGGTTTCTTGTGTATGAGATATTTCACAACCAAAGGTGACAATTGGTTTTTGGTATTGTCATAATATTATGGTCAACAACCTTTCGTCTGTGGGTCCGAGACTCTAACTCAACCCAACCCTTTTCTTTCAGGTTACTACATACTAAAAAATCACTAGAATAAGAGCCATTGACTAAACAATAATATACATAACTTAAGATATGAAATAGCAAATAACTTATTATATATGTGATCATATGTCGTACCACCTGCAATGGCAGAATAATCGAAGGGCAAGGTGGGGTAGGTGCGTTACCCAAATTTTCTAAAATATGAGTTTAAATATGTAAATTTTCCATTAAATCCCTACATGCCCTACCCATGAAATTTTCCTTCATCCCACCCTTACCCCAAATCCCCATGCAGGACCCATGCCAACACCGCACAACTTCCACGTTGCACGATGCATAGTAGGTTCCTCACAGCACTGCATGAAAAGTGATTTACAAATATGCATGGAATTTCAAAGAAAGAGAATAAAAATGTTTGAAAAAGACATAATTTATAAATAGATTTTTAAATTATGCGTTGGCCTTTCGATTTCAATGTTTTCTTTGTGACTCTAATAGTTCTTTAGGGTTTTTGCTGAATTTTTAATTTTGAGGATGCATACTAGGTAACAGTAATGTTACTCACATGTGTTTTATTTGTGCTTATTTCCAGGTACAACGTTGGCAGTGTAGTCTTGTTCTTGTGTAAATTTTAGAGCCACTTAGCCGCACACAGGTGTCTAGGTAGCTAGTTTAACTTATTTACTTGTTTATTTATTGATCTCAATTAAATTAGCCATGATTAAATGAATGGATAGTATTAGTACTATTGTATAGAGCATGGGGCATTACAATACATGTCAAAAGTATATATCTAAAATATTTATTATGTTATTATTAACTTATTGTAATAATATAAAATAAATAATATTATCAATATTTGTAATTATAAAAGGTAATTATTATTAAAAATATTTTATTAATTTATTTATAAACTAGAAAACATATCTATAATAGATTTTTGTTCATTTTATCACGTATTAACTTGAGATTTGATTATTATTTTACTTATATTACTTCTTGAATAGAAAAATAAATTGACATATCAAAGAGTATTTGTATTATATATGAGTACGGTAAAGGACACATCTGCTGCATATTGACTACATTTGCACAACTTCTAATCTTGTAGATTTATTATTTATGAAATTTGTTTGTGATTATATTTTATCAAAATGACATTTATCTTGTGAATCTATAGTTTATGAATTATTATACCAATATTTCATCAAATTTATAACTATACTAGATTCTATTAATACTCATGTTTTTACATATCTAAATTTGATCTGTATCCATTTTCTTTTGTATTCAATATTCAGTAAGTATCCAAAACATATTGGTCTTTAGATTTCTCCAAATGTAGTTTTCAATTTTCTTACTTGACACTTATTCGTATTTGAAAATTTTAAATAAATGCGAGAATGGTAGAGAGATATATCTGATCAATCCTTATTCGATCCATTTGCATTCCTACTAAGACTACCTTAAGCAAACAAATGTGCACAAGCATTAGCTTCCCAACGAACATGAGAGAATTCTAACTTGAATTATAACTTTAGTGCCCAACATTCCGCTACAATCCCACTCACTCCTCATATAAAAAGGACATGAGTGGGAGGTAGTAGTTGGTGTTAGGTTAAAATTCAATTAAATGTGAGTCAATATAAAATCGATTAAAGTATTGTAGACTATTTTATGATTACGCTCATTAAAAATGATGTATTTGACTTTTGAGTTAAGCCTATTGACATCTTAAAGTGGTGTGGATTTAATGTGTAGAAAGCATTTGGAAGTATTTTTATTTGTTGATGAACTAAATGGAAGATATGTAAAATTATAAAATTTTATAAAGAAATTTTGTATAGGTGTTTAAAAAAATTCATGTAAGCAAGCAACATCAGCTGTTGGATACAATCAATAGCTAAGGGAGAGGAGAAAGAGGGAGAGGGATAAGGAGGAAGGGCGACGACGATGTAGGCAAAGAGACAATTGAGGGGGAGAGGCGGGGAGGCAACAGAGGTGGAGGGTCGAGAAGGCAACAAAGGAGGTGGAGGAGCGATGACAACAACAGTGGAGGAGGCAAGCAACATAGTATACGAGAGAGCCTAGAGGAGACAGGTAGTGCGGTACACGCTAGAAGTTGTTGATACACGAGGAGCTCGGAGGAGAAGGAAGAGGAGGAGGGACAATGACAGCAATGGCGGTGGAAGAGGAGCGCATTGAAGGGACGACAACAATGGAAAGGGGTAGGGAGGCGACGACGACAACATGTGTGGAGACAACTATGAGGAAGAGAAAGACAAAAACGACAAGGAAGAAGGAAGAGAAGGAGGTGATGGAAAAGGAGAGAGAGAAAGTATTGGAAGCAGAGGTAGAGAGAGAAAAGAATGAAGAATTTTAATATCAACCTTTGATTTGGGTTCCGAAGACTACCTTTAGATACTAATATATACATTTTCATGTGTTATAAATAAGAAATCATGATGTCTGAATCTCATATGTTTTGTCTCTCCTCTTTCTTACTTCATTCCTGAGAAAGACAAAAAAGAAAGAGGAGTATGGTAGACTCCCATACATGTGATCAAGTAATTTCTTTAATTTTCAACATCGATTTTGGTACGCTTCTATATATATTATATTTTGTAATGATTTATGATAATTTGATCTTTCAAAATAAGATTTTATTATAAAAAATTAATATGTTTTTTTTTAACCGAAATTTACAATAGTCGGATGACCTGAAGGCAGTCGCTCTCCACGATCACCCTCTCCCATTCCATCCTCTCAGCGAACCAAGTAACTTGTAGTATAGCAAGAGCTTCATCGACAACTGCAGTTCTTGGAGGACCATAGTGACTAGAAGACATCAAGAGCTCCCCATCAGGACATCTGATCACCGTAGCTATCGCTGAACCATCTCGCCTCACACCCACGTCAACATTAATCTTCCAATTCTATGGAGGAGGCCGCTATCCAAATTAACCACCATTCTCATGATAATTAGATAAGGATGAACGACAGAGATGAGGCCGGTGGTTGGCCAGGAACTTGGAAGCTTCCTGCTTTAGTGATGGTGAGTCCACGTAGAAAAGTCACAAGTATTTTGTTCTTCTTTCTTTTATTCCATTGGTAGCATTTCTTCTTCTACCTTTTCTTTCTCCGTGTTCTTTTTTCCCTCCCCACTAAAATATGACATGGTCGTGTCCAAGCCGGCACTCATCCCAGATTGATACCATTGTTGTTTGGAGAAGAGGAGGAGCAGTTGAAATGTGGAGGGTGGAGATGGTCATCTAGTGGAATGGGGTTCGTCCGAGGAGGACGGCGCAAGCGACGTTCTTTAACTTGGCAGCCATGGCGAAAGCAAACATGATAGCTAATATTGTTTAAGGCTTTTCCATTATATATATTCACAAGAGCACATAACTAAAGATAACAAATAACTATTAGAACAACAAATCCCCATGCAGGACCCATGCCAACACCGCACAACTTCCACGTTGCACGATGCATAGTAGGTTCCTCACAGCACTGCTGCCTTGTCCAGCATCCATATGTCGCACTTCCCAATGTCTCCACATTACATGTGCTAACGTCCCTATGTTGCACATTTCGAATCCCATTCTCGATCCTTTCTCTATCCCCATTAACCATCGACACCATCTCCTCCTCTTACCCCACTATGAATCAATTGTGTTCATATACATTCAGTAGTATGTGTTGTATATATTTTTTCTATTATTTATGTAGATTTTAGAATTATTGCTTATTTAACATTGATCATGTGCATAAAAATACATCATCTCCACCTCTTGCCCCACTACAAAACAACTCTGTCCATACACATCCGATGGTATTTATTGTTTTTTTTTAAACTATTTATGTATATTTTAGAATGATTGCTTATATAATTTCAATCATGCGCATAAAAATACGTACTCGTGCACATCAGAAGGTATGTACTTATACACATATGTGTTGTATATATATATATATTCTACTTAATTATTTATGTATGTTTTATTTTTGATATGTGCATGTACATTTGTGATTTTTTTAGTTATAGAGAAATTTATTATCAAAAGACCTTCTAATCAACCAAATGGTAGTGATCAGTCTCCAAGTTCCAAGAAAACTCAAGTCGAGTTCTAGGTTGACAATTTGATTGTAAATCCCAGATTAAGGCTTCCCATACTAAGTTATGATTTTAAAAATCAAGACAAAGTTAAACGAGCTTATTTGCTAAAGGGTTTGTGCCAACCTCGTGGCCATGTTTTTCTATTCACGGGTTACGGGAAATCAAAGCATCATTTTGTTATCTCTTGGTTTGATGATTATAATTGGCTAGAATAATATTGAAACAAATGCAATATTTTACTTGTGTTGTAATCTTTTTCTAAAACCAAATGTTGATTCTGCTTTTATTTCTAAATGAGAGAAGCAAAGATCTACTAATCATAAGGGTGATATGCATAATGATTCAATTCTCAAATGTAAGCCATTAAAGAATGAAAAGCAACAAATCCGTAAACAAGGATAGTGACGATAAATATCGTATCTATTTGACGGTCATAAAGACGAAGGATAGACGATAAATATCGTATCTATTTGACTACTTCAGTTAATATCATGTGTGTTCTCTTAAAACAAGGTCTCCCGTTTCACGGTCATAATGAATTTGATAATTCAAGCAATAAAGAGAATTTTCTTGAACTCCTTGAGTTCCTTGCTATTCACAGTGAGAAGATTGACGGTATTGTATTGAAGAATGCTTTTGAAAATCTCAATTAACATCACCTCAAATACAAAATGAGATTGTAAGTGCAATTTCAAGTGAAACAACTAAGGAGATTGTCAAAGATATAGGGGATCATTTATTTACAGTTTTGGTTGATGAATTTTGAGATGTATCAGCTAAAGAACAAATGGAAGTGGTTTTGCGGTATGTGAACCAGAAGGTTGAGATCATTAAATGTTTCCTTGGTCTAATATTAGTGACATGAAAACAATATCACTTAAGGACAACATGCAAGAATTGTTTGATAAATTTGGATTGAATACCCACAAATTGCGAGGCTAAGGTTATGACGGCACTAGTAATATGCGAGGTAAGTTTAATAACTTGAAAGGTTTGATTATGAAAGAAAATTCTTTAACATTTTATATTCATTGCTTTGCTCACCTACTCCAGTTAAACCTTGTGGTAGTTGTAGATAATCATGAGGATGTTGCAACATTGTTTGAATCAATTTTTACTATAATGAATTGTATTGGTGGTTCTTGCAAGCATCTTGATGCTCTTATATCACAAGAAGTCACTCAAGTTTCTAAAGGATGTGAAGATGAGATAATTACAAGTGATTGAGGTTTAAATCAACCTTGGAATTAGAAGAGCAAAGGACACACGTTGGGATTCACAGTATGGTTCCTTATTGAACTTAATTAACATGGTCTCATCAGAAATTGTTAAAAAGGATGGCATAGATACGAAACAAAGAGCTAGTGCAAATACTTGGTGGAAGTTCATTCAGTCATTTAATTTTGTGTTTATCATGCTTTTCATGAGACTCATTTTGGAATATACAAATGACCTATCCAAGGCATTGTAAAAAAATGATCAAGATATTGTACATGCTATGGAATTGGTGCAATTGTCAAAAGAATAACTAAATTTTTTTTAAAATGATGATGGTAAATGGGAGTCATTTATAAAAGAAGTCTGTGTATTTTGTATAAGGCATAACATAAAACCTATACAAATGGATGACGTCTATAGAGAACCAGGCAAAAGAACAAAGTGTAAACTGACTGAAAAGACAAATGTGCACCATTATAGATTTGGTATTTTCAATGTTGTAATTGATTTGTTGTTAACCACACGTGATGATTGTTTCAATGAGAAAAATACTGAGATACTTTTGTGTGGCATGCCATAACCCGAGTGATGAGTTTGCTCTTTTTGATAAACAAAACTTGATTCGACTTGCACAACTATATCCTTTAGATTTCTCCAACAAGGATCTTGGTAGACTTTCTTCGCAACTTGACTCGTATATCTCACATATATGATCTACTTGCATATATTGTCAAGCAAATGGAATTAATGTACTTGCTAGACTAATAGAGGAGAAGGAGTCAGATGGTGCTTTCTACCTAGCCTATAACCCGAGTGATGAGTTTGCTCCTTTTGATAAACAAAACTTGATTCTACTTGCACAACTATATCCTTTAGATTTCTCCAACAAGGATCTTGGTAGACTTTCTTCGCAACTTGACTCGTATATCTCACATATGTGATCTACTTGCATATATTGTCAAGCAAATGGAATTAATGCACTTGCTAGACTAATAGAGGAGTCAGATGGTGCTTTCTACCTAGCCTATCAGCTTATAAAATTAATAATGCCTTTTGCCCGTTGCAACTGCCAATGTAAAAAGAGTATTCTCTATTATGAACATTATAAAGAATCGCCTTCCCAATAAACTTGGTGTTGACTTTATGAATGATTGTCTTATAGCATATATCGAGTGTGATGTAGTTGCACAAATCGAGAACGAGACCATCATGAAAAGCTTTCAACTTATGTTTCCTTGTAGGGAACTTTTTGATGTAAGTGCATGTTTCAATTTTATGTACTTTTCTTCAATCATAATATTTTCTAGTGACTTTATATTAATTTATTATCTTGTTATTTTCGATATACAAAAGGAACGTAAAATTGAATTTATAGTATTTTTTATATAAATTTTTATCCGAATGAAAAATACACACCTGTTCCATGTATAAGTATATTTTTGCTACCCTTTGATTGTATATGTTGGTTGCATGTTTGATTGTATGTATATATATTCTCGTGCCCGCCCCATCCTTGAAAAATTCATGGTTCCGCCACTGACCACCTGTAAAGAAATCGAAATGCAACAAAAAAAATACAGCATACTACAGTCTTATTACGAAACAGAGTGTGACAAAGCTAGAAATGTCTACAATTTATCAAAGCAAAACATAAAATCCAGTTTTCAGTCTCAAAAAAATACCACTAGGCACAAATGAAACATTGCAAAATATAGAAGATAATGATCATTATTAAGAAAAAAAACAGGAAGCATTTGGATTTACAAGCAAACGGAGAAATTTTAGCTAACAAAAGGTAATATCCGTAGATTATCACAAGGTATTAATCTGTAAAATATCAAAAGTATAAAGATTGCAAATAGTCTACCTCTTTAAGGAATCTGAGCATCAAAGAATCGAATTACATGTGTATCTGCATTCTCATATGAAACACATGTAAACACGGAAAAAAAAACTAGACTTTGTGAAGCGGACGCAGAACAAATTAGCGGCGGGAGGAAAAGGAGGCAGCGAGAGTAGTAGCAGGCGGCGGCGGGAGGAGGAGGCGGCGTTAGTAGTAGCAAGCGGCGGTGGGAGGAGGAGGAGGGCGCCGTCGGCGAGGGAAAAGGAAGAATGAAGAGGGAACACTGGAAGAGACGAATACGGACAGAGCGTAAACCGTCGGTGGGAGGAGGACTTAACTCATTTGACCAATCCATTATTTTAGAGTAGGGATTGTAAAAATCAAAACCATTAACCATAATCCTTTAATTCAAACTCATCATTACCCAACCTATTAATCTGTTAACTCGTTGGCATAAGATTTTTTTTAATAATTCTACAAATCTAAAAAAATCAAAATCTATTTTCCTAATATTATTAACTTACTTTATGGTATATCTTATGTATGTCTTTTCCTCTATAAAAACATAATTTTTTTGTATTTTGTAGAGATTATTAATAACTATTATTGATTATTTATTTGTGTTTCATTATTTCTTGTACTTTTAATGTTTAGAACATATTTATTTAGATGATTTATACATATTTAAATATTATGCAATACATATTTATATACAAGTTGATTTATAACAATGACTTATTATTTTATTATGTATTAATCTATTAACCCACCCATAATTCATTACCTAAATAGGTTCATTCCACCTATTGACACCCTTATCTTTGGTGACCTTTAAAAATTTACTTAATTAAAAAATAAAATAATTTCATAAATAAGTTCATGATTTGTCTGAATCCCACGGTAAATAGATCAAAGTTATCTAACCACTCCTAAAAGTCGTGTGTTGTTTTACAAATTGGCAAATAGAGTCTATTTACTGCTTTTGATCGAAAAAACGAGACAACTCCTTGAAGAGAAAAGAATAGGATCAAGCTTTGAAATGTAACGAAGAAGTACATCCAACACTTGAACACATGATGCACGAGCTAAGGCGACGATGATGAAGAAATTATAAAACATCAACTCCATAGTTACAATTTATACATTATACCATTGATAAAATAAATGATAATACACAAAAGGAGAATAGTTGAGAAATGGTACTTAGCGTTCATGCCACCAATGACGAGACGACAAGACAAATTTTGGACAAAACTCTCATTTTACGTTGTGAAACAAACACAAGAATTTTATACTATACGTGTGGTATAATCCATACTCTTCTAGTAAAAAGGAAAGTAATGATTCTATCATTTTTTGGATAAAAATGTCCTCAAAGAAATCACGATCCCATTTAAAATGAAAGCTAAAAGTCAACGACAACGAGGTAGGAGAAAGAAAATGAGTTGTTCTCGAATCCATTGTCACCATCAAAGACTTGTGAACCTTAATCTTCGATATTTGATGTTAAGATTGGTACTTGGATGTCTTCGTCTACAGAACAATATATTTTGAATTTTTTACAAATATTTTTGTTTTAACATGTGATATGTCTCAAAAACATAAACAAAATGTAAATTTGCCCTTGTAATAAATTGATTGGCATCGATTTTTAAAATAAAGTCCTACAAAGATTTTACTTATGTTAATTAACAAGTAAATCGAGAAGAAAATGTTGAAGTAACAACTTATGAAAGAAGGGATAATTTGTTTGTGTGCAAATAAGTTCTGTAAATGATTTACACATAAATCACATCTATGTAACCGAGCATTTGAATTCACATGCTTGTTTGTACGATTCTAAAAAATGTGATTTAATTGAAGGATAAAGTCTCCTCTCCTTCTTCTTTTTTAATGGATGAAGTTACCTCTGGAATGATACCATGTTGTCGTATACAAGAAAATTATACGTATTTAAGCAAAATAAAAAATATTATGCTAAGAGATGTTAGATTTTTCTTTTTTTACTTGTAGATAAGATCTAAGATTGTTAGAAGGGCTTTTTACGAATATACTCTTGAAAATTTCATATCTATGTATGTGAGTTTTGGACTTAAATTCATCAAATTAAGTCAGATTTTTTGCCTTTAGGTATGTAATAATCCAATGGTTCACTTAAAATTACAGAATTAAGTCCTTCTTTTGGCAATCTTATTAGGTGATTTAGACAATCATGAAGCAACCCTAAATTAGTGATATTCACAGTCAAATGGTAAAAATAGATGTTTAGAACTTAAATTGGTGAAATAAAATCCAAGACTTATCGAATTATTCCTATATCATGTGAAGCACACATACCAATATTTCTTTTCCATTTTTACAAAATGATTTTCATCTAGTAATTCTAAAAAATAGCAATCAATTGATTTATGGAAACAAAATCAAGAGAGCTATCATTTTAAAAATGATGTCTAAGGAAGTAGTGCCTAATCAATCTAATAAATTGGTTATAGAAATACACATAATATTTTTCAAAATATTAATTTGTTTTGCATCAATGAAAACAAATTAGACCGATCATGGAGACTTGATCGTAACAACAACTGAAAACTATGTATTCAACCTTGGCGATCAATCATGTTGTACTATTGCCTCTTTTAGACCGGAGATGCTTTTTGTATTTAAATTTCATCGATTAAATGAGGTTCCATATGACATACATGACATCTAGTACACATACAAGTAAAGGAGTAAATTAGACTAGACTAGCCTTGGGTCATTCGGTCCGACCCAACCCAGCCCAAGAGAAGGGTGGACCGTGTTGGTCTTGAGGGCAAGGCCAATCCAAACTAGCGACCTAGGCTTGTCAAACCTAACAACCTAGGCCCAATTGGGTCCAATATAGGGGGTGGGGGCTGGGCCAAGCTACCCCAAAAAAACGCAACATAGGTGAACATTGGGAATTTCCAATGTTCACTTCTTTCTCTTTTTTCAACTTTTTTTCCTTCTTTTTTTCTATAAATATCTCTTCCTACCTCTCATTTTTCCATACAACTTTCTATTATTTTTTTTATTCTCTACCACAACATTCTCAATTTGTTACGATAATCAATAGATTTTTTTGTAAATTTTTTACTTGATATAATAATCGTAAATATAAAAATGTAAAATGTTGAATATCTTACATATTTTTCAAGTTTTTTATGCATATATCAAATATTTAATAATAAATATTTTTTCTATTTTTTTAATGGACTAACTCGATGGACCGACCAAGCTTATCTAGCTCGTAGTCTGGCCTGATCATGGGTCTCAGGCTGTGTTGGGCCAAGGAGTTTAGTAAAATTGGCTTGGTCCAAACAGGCCAGGGTTGAGCTACATAATTGACAAGACAGACTAGTCTGACCTATCTCGATTTACACCTTTACGTACAAGTACCAAGATGTTGAGTATGTTGCTTGCTAAGCATGTAGGTAAATTTGTCAATCAGACCGGAGTGCCATTTTACAGCTACACTTTTATCATTCTCATTTTTCTCTGGATTTTTGGATGTGCTCATTGGAGTCCATTTGAAACAACTTCTATGATTTATCTCTCATCCACTTATATCCAAGTAATTTATAATTAGGTTTTCTTTCTCTGATACTCATATATTTTCAAATAGGTTCATAAGACTGTATCAGCACATACAAGTATACAACCAACATAGATGCATGATTGTTTGCATCCTAACTTTACATTTTCATCTTACGGTTAAATGATCATGCAACAAAGTGCATGTGTTCAAATATTTGTTGATTTTCATAATCCTTTCATCTAAAGATATTAAAATTTAACAAAGTTGACATTGAAGGTGCTATAGTGGCAAGTGAGCGGTGTCATGGTGGGACTACTCTGGCAAGTAAGGTTTTCCAGCGGTTCTATATTTTTTGATTTCCTTGTACTTTTTCTATTTTCACTACCACATCCTTTTATAGGGAGCAAATAAGCCCATTACTCCCCTCCATCCCAAATGCTCTCGAGAAATTCGATGACATCATCAACCGTTTCATAAGAAATGGATGTTCGTTTATGGTCTTCGTTGACCATGTCCCAGCATCTTCCACTTAGTCACGAAGACCAAGAAGTATAAATTCCTACATATTTCCACTATTCATGGAATATATGAATTTTCACTCCCACTGCTCGAGAGAATGTGATCCATCTCCAATGTCAATGAATACATTCCTTAGTCCCATCAAGCCAACAAACTTGATAAATTTTTCCATTGGAATTCCTTTAGTTAAAGGATCAACAATCATATCATCTGTGGGAATATAACTTAATTTTATTTCCCTTTTTTCCACAATATCACGAATATAATGATATTGTATTTCAATATGTTTTCCTTTTGAACTATTAATGCCACTTTTGATCACCAACTCCTTGCATTGACAAGCAAGACACACAAGCTCTCTGCTTTCGCGATAACCTGCTCCCGCGCCTTTAGCCCTCCTGCTTTCGCAGTTTCAGAAACCCTAAGCCCCTTCTCCACCCCCCTCCCCCTTCCCCCCCTTCTGCGCCCCTCCTTCTTTGCCTCTGCGCTCTCTCGTCTGGGTTCTCTATGGCGGCTGGTAGACGATCTCTCTCTCTTCACCGTGATCCACCCCCCTACAACCTCTGGTTGACGCGCAAAGCTTTTGTCGGAGAAGCGCTCCTCAGAAGGCCTACGATCGGTGAGGTGATACCTCCGCGAGTAACTTCTAACCCCCCCTCGTGTTTCATTGTGCCTCCTTGCACGATAAGCAAGAGGAGGATGCCTCCCTCTCTTTTCTCCTCTCGATCTGCTGTCATTGGTATGGGAGTTTCCTCTCGTCCTTCGGCAGGTTCTTCTCGGGACTGTATCACCTCTGACGACTCCTTGTCGTCCCGATCAAGCTCCTTGACGGTTGCATTTGAACCGTCCCTTTGCTTTTTTAGATTTTCGCTTCCTTTCATGGATGATATATGTTTATATTGCTGCTATATTCCACAATTTTTATCATCGTCTTAAAATCTGGTGTCATGCTATTTGCATATTTGTATTGCTGATGCTTTTGCTCCAGTGATATGTGGATTTTGTTCTTCATCTGTGAATGGCTACCCTAGATTTCTTGATTTTAATGGCCTATGCTTTACTTTCTACTCTTTTTTGGGACTTTTCCCGAGGGAGTTTGGGGGATCTACCCCTGAGCAGAAGCACTTCATTTGTGCTGATCCTCTGCTGGACCCCGGTGCTCCGGTGATCTTACCTCCGGTAAGCCGACGGACGGCGGCCCTTGAGTTCTTCTCAGGCGAGCTCATGAAGCCTAGCGATATTGGCTCCTCGAGATCTGTGTGGGGTTTTTCGATATTTTCCCCCCCTAAGTTTTGTTTGTCTTCTGATAAGATTTGTGATAATCTTACTGATTATCCCCCCCCTTTCAGTTGCGAGGTTGATTATTCTGCGATTGATTCCTTAAATCATATTACATTCCCTTCTTTCGTTAATGGCGCTTCTTTCCTTAGTCCGCCAGACCTTTGGGGGGAGGATCACGTAATTCCAGACCTGCCAGCTAACACCGCCGTCTGCGACTCTGACATTGAGTGGGATGGGCCCGATCCCGTGTCCCCGTGGGTGTATGATAAGCCCCCCTTTATCATAATCCCTCCCCTCGCACCTTCTCTTATCTCTGGGGCCTTTCATTTTTCTGGCGAGCATTTTAACGCTAATAATGTTTTGCCTTTTTTTGAGCCCCGTGCTGGCTCACCTTATCCTGACCCTTCGCCTCCTCCTCCTGGCCAGAGCGCTATTGTGGCAGGCTCGATGTCTCTTCTCCTTCTGTCTTTGGCTCTTCGCTTATTTTCGAGGAGGACCTTGCATCTACTTTTTCGTTTATTGATTCGGATCCCCTGTGCCCGTGTACCGATTCCATAATCGGTTCTCCCTCCTGTGAGGGACTTGCGGGTTCGCCCGAACCCGTTCTGACACAGTGTATTGCTGGCGGCACGTCTCCTGACAGCGGGATTCCCACCTCCCCTCTCTGCGGTGATTTCGTTCCCTCCTCCCCACGTCCCCCTGTCAGTCAGATATCTTCTGACGAGAGATCTGCTCCTGACATTCTCGACGCTTCTATTCCTCCCATATTGGGCTCTCGTTTCACCACCCTCATTTCCCATTCTGCTATT
>JAMKQA010062483.1:0-22098 GCA_024699735.1 Posidonia australis
ATTTCAACTGGGACTTGGAGCTTTGTTGGTTCTTACCACTGACATTGCCACGCCAACCTTTTTTAAAAGGTTTCCTAACAGGGTATAGATTCCTAGAGGAGGAGGCCTGGGAAGAATGTTTGGGCCATGTAGGAAATGTCTTGAGGGAGGGAGGGGAGGTAGAAGGACAAAGGTCCCAGTTAAGTCTATACTTAATAGGATAGACAGTTTTCCCATAACTGAAAAATCTCACATCAGGGATCTCTTTACCCGGGAAGATCTTGATTCTCACCCTAGCAAACCCCAAAAACTTGACTCTGTTAATAGATAAATCTACCTCAAGCAGCTCAGCAAAATCTGAGATCAACCTATGGAATACCTCAATACACCATAAGTGGTGGGGAATGCCTTCCAACCTGATCCAGGTCCCCTCTTCCTTAAGGGAGAGCACAGCATTGGAGCTGGGCGTCCAGTGCACAAAGGAAGCAGATAGTGAATGAAGTGAGGACCCAAATCGACTCAGGATGTCATTTTTATCTTTAATGGAAGGAAATTTCAACAAAAAATTCCCAAGGGAGAAATCAGAGATTTCTATTTTAATATGTAGGGGCCAGTTGGTGAGTATATGCTGGGATAACATATCCAAAGAAAGACAGGAGGAGTGATCTGTGACGATCGCACAGCATCAGTAGGGTAAATAACAATCGGGTTTTGGGGTGACAACCCAGCCATAGTAGAATGAGCTCTGCACTCCTGGAAAAAGTCACAAATGGCCATCGAATGAGAAGAAGCTTTACATCTATAGCAAGCCCCCGAAAATTTACAGTTGCTCTTTATATGGCCCCGCAGGCCACATAAAAAGCAACGATTATTATTCATACAAAAACGTACCAGTGGGGACGAAAAATGCTTCTTCTTCGCCACCAGAGTCCACCCCGGGGAACCAGCATCACAGTCTAGGGTATTCTCAGAGGAAGAAGGAGAGGGATTCAAAGTGGCAAAACGCGAGCCACCACACCCAAAATCAAAGTTCTTATTACAGTTGTCAGGCAAAATCTCTGACGTAGAGATAGGAGTCAGAAAATTTGGCGAAATGTCAGAATATTCAGGGTAGTGGGGGAGGTTACCATTCCCAGGCAGAGAGGCCACCTTCTCAATTAAATCAGAATTGACGTGAGGAGAGCAGGGGTTACACGAAACCGGCAAATCGTCAGTCATACAGGATCCCAGGGGCCCCACCAAATCAGCAGAAGGTCGAGAAATGTGAATATTTAAATTATCTCTCGCGAAATTATCAAAAAACCCCCCCATTTTTTCCCCTAAAATTATTATAACCCTCGCAAATCACAGGAGGGAAAAACCTAGAATACCCCCACACGAAATACGAGGGGTCAGCGAGACCAGGCGTCTCAGCCACGCCACAGCTTGTTTCAGAAGCCTCTCCCCGTCGACCCACCGCCTGGAAAGGGATCGCCGGAGGATCGGAATGAAAAATGGGATCCACACACACGGTATGCAAAGGAACCGAACAGAAGTCACCAGTAGATTGGGGAAAAGTCCCCAAAATAGATCTAAAAACCAAAGGCGATCCTTTTGCATCAAAAAAACCAGAGAAACCACAACTAGAGGAAGCTAAAAGTCTAGCTGTCTCAGATCCATGAACATCAATAATCGCATCACCAAATAAGCATGCAACCAACATATTTAACCAACACTGGGATAAAGATCTGAAAATGAAACAACAATCCACCGAAATATTCACATCACTAATAACAGCAAGGCTCAGGCAAGGGGTAGAGCCAAAGAAAATCGCCAGGATGTCAGATCTAGAAGAATTAGGTTCATCCGAGAGAGATCTCCTCGGAGAAGAGTCAGAGGGAGGAGCTGGAGAACTCCCCCCGACAAAATCAGAGAGAGAAGTAGAAGCCTTCCTCTTCTGGGTACCCTGTATAGGGCATAACGGAGAAGAAGGAGGGACAGAAGTTACCAACCGAGGTAGCACCTTCCCATCCCAGACGCTCACACCAAGCACGTCCCCCAGCACAGCTTTACGCGAGCGGAGATTGTAAGGATCACGACGACCAGAAGGTAGGCGTCGTCCGGCCATAGATCCCAGGTAGGAAAAAAACACAACCAAAGGACGCAGTGAGTCGGAGTACGATTTTTTTCACTAGAGCTTTTAAAACTAAGGGAAATTGTGTAGAATAAATTCATGTGTTTTTTAAGATCTATTTTTTAACATTGCCTAATCGTGTCATGCAACCACCGGGTTCTCAATTCTTGCAACATACTTTTGGAGCATGATTATACAGCCGAAGTAGCTGATTTTGAAGCGTCAGTTTTGGTTCCAGAAAAGGTGTTGGTAACATGCAGCTCTGGCGTTGGGGACCTTCGGTTATTTGGATCCTTAATACATGCAGACTCAGTGACTGACCAACAAGAGCGACGTGTTAGGCTCCGGAGTGCTTCTTGTTGAGCTGTAATTAACAGGAATGAAGCCATTTTCGTCGTTTCGTCGTCTGCTGTAGAAGAAGAGAGGTTTCTTGCCAAGCGTTTCCTTGCGTGCATGGAGGCTGATTCGTTGGAACAGATTCTAGATCCTAGCCTCCTAGGATTGTAAACAAGTATCTGACGGGCCAGATCGAGAAAGTTGCACTCCTTGCAGTGCGATGCTTGAGCATGAAAGGAGAAGATCGTCCTCGAATGATGGAAGTGTATATGGGGTTGAAAGGATTAAGGGGAAGCATGGAACATCCTCCCACTTCTAACGAGGATGTAGACGAGAAGGCTAGAGGTTGATGGGTGACACTTCAAGGTATACTCCTCAAGTTAACCTTGCAGGCTACCAGTTCTACACTGGAGATAAATTTGTAACGATTGCTATTGACGAAGCAGGGAGATGACGTTCTTGTTCATGTTTGGTTTTCTCGTTCCTCGTCCCCTGTCCATGTTTTGTTTCAGTTTGTTCATGGTATTATTTATTTTTAATATTAACATTGGGTTTGAAAAGGACGCAAACTTTATTCTGTCAAGAACCCAGTCGTAAATTAGTCTCATTAGGCTTTGATTACTGTAACAATTCAAAGTAAATGAAAGTTCAAGTTTTTCCTACTTTCATCATTTCATGTGGGTTAGATGTGCATGTAACATTTCAAAATTTAGTCCTATATTGTTAAAAAAAAAAGAATGAGACCAAATAAAGACCATCATCAACTATTATATAAATTTTAACTTAAATATTTTAAACCTAGTTGTTAAGCCTGACGTTCTTATAGACTGTTGGCCCTACATCGTTATAGTGTATGTTGTCATTTTTACATGTAGCATGTTGAAAAATGGAAAAGTATCTCTATTTTAAATGAGACAAATAGTTCCTATTCTCAAAGTTGCTATTTGGTAGGATTTGTATTTCACTGGATCTTTATAAACTCCTGATTATTCTATCAGAGATTGGGATCTTGGATCGGAATTCTACACGATCCTCATATGATCCACGTAGGATACTATTATTTAAGAGGTCGCCCAGCAAGATGAATCATTTTTATCACACCTAGAGAATGGACTGTATAATTTAAAAATCTGGATCTGTTAAGAACATCAACGTACACTTAGAAAATGATTCCTACATTTATAAACTAGCATTGTATGCACGAGTGGGATTTTCATGGATGACATTCTACGTTATTTCTCGAGTTGGAAATGTGTCCAAGCTTGTTTTAAAATCCACATTTTTATTAAGCTTGTATGCTCTCTATAAAATGGGTAAATAGCATTGTGATTTCGATTTTTTATATATTTTTTGTAATTAAACAATAATAACTATAAAGAGATTAAGAAAATAACTATAGAAAAATGATCGGTCCTAGCCTCTTGGTGAATTTAAGTTGAATTGTTTCATGAGGTTTTGGCAGTCTACAAGACTATATGCAAGATTGAAAATGTATATATATCTAAATCAACGAAAATAACCCATCATAATACACATTATTTGAATTTTTATTTTTTGAGAATTAATGCATTGGTATAATAATTATTGGTTGTGAAAGACTAATAAAGAAAAGTAATCATATATCACCAAGGGAAAAAAGACATACAAAAGTTAAATAAGAAATAGAGCTTCAATCATTGAAGAATGTGTTGGTCTTTCATTTTGATGATGTCTTTAAGATATTTTGTGATTTAAGATATTTATTGTGGTTAATGTGGTTTGAATTTATCGATCGGAGATTCTTTGTTTTGTTGTCATTTTGGTGGAATGGTTGTTGTAGGTACATAGCATATTTTTGTTTAAAAACACTTTCAGCTAAACTAATTTGTTAGGAATGATATGTAGAAATTAATTTCCCCTCTCATAGATTATCCTATTATTAGTACAAAATGGATGTTTAATAATAAATTAGATGAACTGGGTGATATTGTTAGAAATAAAGCTAAATTAGTTGTACAAAGTTGTAGACAAGAGGAAATGATAAATTATGATGAAACTTATACTCCTGTTGCAAGACTTAAGTCTGTTAGGATATTACTTGCATTTACATGCTTTAAAAATTTTGAACTTTTCCAAATGAATGTTAAAAGTACTTTTCTACATGGTTTTATTGTCAAAAAAGTTTATGTTAAGCAACCTCTAGGTTTTGATTAGGGGCGGCAATGGGTCGGGTCTAGACCTAGACCCGTGGGTCTGGATTTGGGTCTTGATTTTCAGACCCGTGGACCCGTAGACCCAGACCCGTTAGACCCGCTCACTTATTGGGTCGGGTCTGGGTCTAAAAAAACCCAGACCCCTGGACCCGCTAATATTTATATATGTATATTAGTATATATATATATATATAACTAACACTATTCCCGTGCCCTAAATCCTACCTCCCTCCGCCCCTATCCCGCTATCTGCAGAAATCAAAGATGCGGAGGCTGCTGGCAAGGACGCGGCGGTGCGCGCTGTAGGTAGAGGCTGTGCGCGGAGGCTGTGCGGGGACGCGCGGATCCGACGGAGGTTGTGCGCGGGGTGCTGCGGCAGGCGGAGTGCGGGACTGCAGGGGTGCGGCTGTGCGGGGCTTGCAGCGGCAGGCGGAGTGCGGGACTGCAGGGGTGCAGCTGCGCGGGGCTTGCAACAGCAGGCGGAGTGCGACTGCGCGCGGGGTTGTGCGCGGCAGGCGAAGTGCGAGACTGTAGGGGTGCGGCTGCGCGGGGCTTGCAGAATTGCAGTTAACATATTTGCCATCCTTGGGTCTTATTTGCAGAATTGCAGTTAACATATTTATTCCTTGCTATTTTAGCTAACAACAAATGCTTTTTCTTCAGGTTTTCAGAGAGGGTCGTTACGGTTGATGTCAAGATGTAAGCTTCGTATGAATAACCATAAGACTGATTTGGTTCTTGAACAATCATCACCATAAGAGGTACTTGAAAAGCATCTTCCTATCGTTAAGATGTGTGGTATAACATCAGCCAGAGATGCTGCAATAGCAGTAGAAGCTGGTGCTTCCCTGATTGGCATGATCTTATGGCCCAACTCTAGACGTTTCGTTTCACCATCAGTGGCTAAAGAAATTTCACGAGCAGCAAGAGACAATGGAGCAGAACCTGTTGGCATTAATTTTTTCAAAAAAAATGAAAAAAGAATGTTAGACCCGTTAGACCCGGACCCAGACCCAGACCCATTATCTTCATGAGTCTGGGTCTGGATCTGGGTCTTGATTTTCAGACCCAGATCCAGACCTAGACCCAGACTCATGAAATATGATGGGTCTGGGTCTGGGTATAGGTAGACCCGACCCAGACCCGACCCATTGCCACCCCTAGTTTTGATAATGAATTATTTCCCGATCATGTTTTCCAATTGAAGAAATCTCTTTATCGTTTAAAGCAAACTCCAAGGACTCGGTATCACCGATTAAAGAATTTTTTACTAGATATTGGTTTCACTATTGGTTGTGCGGATTTCACTTTGTTCTTCAAGAAAACAAACAATAATTTTTTGGTAGTACAAATTTATGTAGTTAATATTATTTTCGAATCTACTAATGAAATTTTGTCTAAAGAATTTTCAAAGCAAATGAAAAATCAGTTTGAATTGAGCACAATGGGAGACTTATCTTTCTTTCTTGGACTTTTTATTCAACAAACTCCAAGTAAAACATTCATTCATCAATCAAAGTACACTGAGGAGATGTTGAAGAGATTTGGATTTGAAAATCTGAAGACAAAAACTACTCCAACGAGCACAACAATCAAGCTAGACAAAGATGAATCTGGTAATTCAGTGGATATTAAATGCTATGGAGGTATGATTGGTAGTTTATTATATCTTACTACTAGAAGACTAGATATCTTATTTATGGTATATTTGTATGCTTGATTTAAAGCTAAGTCTAAAGAATCTTACATGAATGCCTTGAAGAGAATTTTTACTTTTCTTAAGAATAGTGATTTTTCTTTTAAAGCTTTTATTGATGTTAATTTTTGTAACCTAAAATTGATAAAAACAAATACCAGTGGCACTTGTCATTTTTTAAGTCACTCTTTAGTCTTTTGGTTTAGCAAAAAACAAAACACTGTAGCACTATTAACAACTGAAACTAAATATATTACTGCAAGGTCTTGTAGAACTCAAATTTTATGGCTTAAGCAAATACTTAGAGATTAAGATTTTAAATATTCTTTTACTTCCATTTATTGTGATAATACTAGCACCATTCATCTTTCTAAGAATCCAGAGTCGCATTCTAGAACAAAGCACATAGAGATTAAACGTCATTTATTAAGAGATCACATTATTAAGAAAGATTTTAAATTAGTTTTTGTGTCTTCTAATTAGGATCAATTCGTTGATAATTTTACTAAACCATTAATTGAGGATGTATTCATAAGCAATAGAAGAAACTTAGGCATTTGTAAGTTATATGATTGTTAGTTTTTGTGTGTTTTCTTGATAATATATGTTTATGTCCTTCTAATTTAGTTGAAATTATTTATTATTATTTTCCTATAATTTTTAACAAATTTTCCTTTCTTTTGTTATTTTATTTTATTTTATTTTGTTTGTCCGACATTAAACAGATGTTCACCTAAACGTCCACTTGATGGAACTTCTAGGACAGAAAGTTTTTGAACGTCCATGCAGACATTCGTCCATTGTGATGTTATAAACTCAATTTGGATTCCTTTTTAACCCGTGATCGTGTTTATTTTTCCATCTCTTCATTTTCGCGCCTCTTACACTCCTTCCCTTTCCCTTCCACTTCCCAATCTTGGATATTTAGTGATTTTCTTGCCAGATCTCATTGGATCTACCTTCTCCTACCGATTTCTCTTGGTTTCTTGCCAAATCTAGTTCTCTTGACATTTCTTTTGTCGTGTTTCTCTCCAAATCTTTACTTCTTCTTGTCGAATCGTGTTCTTCTTGCTGGCCCCTTGTCAACAACTTCATGACGGTTAAACCCAGTCTGAAGAAGAAGATTGCCTTTAAAAGAAAAGTTTCAGACACAGAGGATTCCAACAAATCCCCTCTTTCTACTTTTAAAACCGCCTCTTTTGAAAAGTATCTTTTTATGAATCTCTTAATTAAGAAATTAATCTTTGGTAGTGATTTCTTCAATTTTGGAGTTAGCCTCTATTTAAGGATGCCAAAATCTTCAAATATTTATCTTTTTCGTATCAAAATAAAGGTTATCCTAGATTACTAGCTCAATTTTATTCATCTTTATAAAATAATGGTCATGAGCTTCTTTTTGTTGTCAATAATCATGCTTACTCTATTACTCCTAATTATTTGACTAAAAATTGTTATCTACTAGATAGTGACATTGACATTCATAATGCCACTATGGATACTGAAATTTTGTCAAGTAATGATATTTTTTAGGAATTTTTGATTACTGGTATTAATCCTCGGCCTTTGTCTCCTACATATGGTCAATATATTAGGGTATAAGATGTTTTTGAATCTCTTGAAGCATAGAACTTGTATGGTTGCTAAGGTTATGTCTTGAAATCTTATTATGTGTTCTGGTCACCAAGTACATTATTCACTATTCTCATGATAGCTGTCTTTTGTATTATGAAAAATTATTCTGTCAAGTGGAACCTTTATGTATTCAATGTTCTTAAATTTTATGAGCGTCTTTCTTTTTTTTTCTTTTGGTCTTATATTGAGTCATCTTTTATAAATCATAGGAATTATTCCTTTAGATGAGTTTTATAAGATTTCTGGATCGATTTGCATTATGAGTGTTCACTCAAATGCTCCTCCATCCTCTTTTATGTCGTCTACTGCGTCGACCTTTACATCAATGGAGACCTCCTACAATATGATAAATATTATGGTAGCAAGTCAGGACTTGAGGATGTCAATGGATATAGGTTTTCAGAATGTCAATGATCAATTTACTCTATTAAACGTTGATTACCTTGAGACTTGATTTTTTTGTTCTTAATTAATTGTTATTGTATTCAATGTAGTTTGAATTGTTATTGTATTCAATGTCAATGATCAATTTACTCTATCAATTTACTCTATATTTATTGTATTCAATGTAGTTTGAATTTGTCAATTAAAGATTCTTTATTTTGTTGCCATTTGGGTGGTGCAGTTGTCATAAGTATATAGTAGATCTTTCTTTAAAAATATTTCTAGTTAGAAATGAACGTCGGTTGGGCCGTCCACTAGAGGGTACAAGAACATAGAGAATTTTTACACATTTGTTGAAGGTATGCTTGAAGTTTAGTAAATTTGGATGTTTGCTGGGAGGCTATGGAGATCAGTAGATTTTCGAACGTCTACGTGGACGTCTACTACCTAATGTTGATGCCAACTTAACTTGTTTTAACGACTATTTTTTTATACGTCTATATAAAGAAATCTACGACTTTTCAAAAAAGTAACTCTCTATATTTTTTTATCATCTTCAAACATTTCTAGATCACTAAAAATTCCATTCTTTTTGTGATTTCTCATTCTTTAAACTCTCAATTATATTATCGTAAGTGAAAGTGTGTTTGAATCCTTCAATGTATAAATGATATAGTAAGAGGAATAAATGGATTTTTTTTCCACCTTTTTAAAGGAAAAGGTGTAGTAGAACTTCACGAAATAGTGATATGTGGAGATTGGAATAGATTGAAGTCATCAGTATAAAATCTCTTTGTGTGCTCCTATGTAAATGATCTCTATGATAAATTATTCTAAACATTTTTGGTGAAATTTTTTAATATTTGATGCTTAATTGATTAAATGGTATGCATCTTTATTTAACTTTATTCAATCCCCCACCCCCCCTCTCCTTCTAGAGTTTTTTGATCCAGAATGAAATATGGAAAAAAAAGAAGAAAAGAGAGATCATCAACATATTAATAGAAGAATGACATGGATGAAAATTAATAGAATGTCAATTATATTATCGTAAGCTAGTTCATTTGAGATATTGCTGGAGATTAATGAGTTACATCCTTTCAAAGCAAAATTTCTCAATTCTGCAAAATAATGAATATAAGGGGGAAGATCTAAAGAGTGGTAGTTCACCCACTAGGAAAATGAAGTGTACAACTTTATTTCACCAAGTGCATAAGATACTTTCTAGATCTGAAATGTTCAAGCCATAAGGAATTGCATTTTATCAAGAAAGTCTGTTAGTGATCAAACGTGATTAAGACATACACCACAGCTCACATTTACAATACTTGTACATAACTATTTATTTAGAGATGTTGATTTTAAAAACTTCGTTATAGAAGAAAGGATTGTCATTAAAATTCTCGTGGGATGGTAGGCATGCTTTTTTCTCAAAGTGCCACAATTTTAGTGAAAATAATGTTTTCATAGCCATTTATATAATTAATTGTAGTATTTCATGTTAAAAAAAAATTGCAATCGTAAGGGAGAAATGTGGAAGATCGATCTGAATGTGTTTGTAGAATCGTACCTTCTAATAAGCATTTGACCCTATTCCCTATGAAAGACAAATGCGCCATTATTGCAAGCACAACGTATAAATATTGAAAACTAGGGGAATCCGACCACGATGTGGCCTGGAATAGAGAAACCCACAACACTATTCATTCAAATATGAAAAGAAAAAAAAACCCAAAACTGAGGCATTGTTAAAAAAATATATTTCAATTCAAATAGAGAACCATGAGAAGCCACCAGCCTAACTACGAGTGAATGAATTGTATTTCAACAATGATGAATTACTACAAAGATTTTACCAATAACATCCCAAGTATAACCTAGCTCAGCAATTGTCTCCAAATCTTAAAGGCAACATACCCACACTAGAAAAGCTCAAAATATTTGAGAAGAGGGTACAAAAGAATAAAGACGTTTATTTCCCCTTGAGAGACATCCTAGGCTAGCTTTGCCTTTAGCATTCCCCAGATAAGCCAATTACACATCAACGATAACTTCATATCCTTTCAGTCTAAATTCTCACATAAAAGCATGGATTTGAAGCATGCTCCCTTCTTCTCTCTGTTCATCTTCCTTGTTAGTAGAGTAATCACAGTTCGAAGGAGAATTGCGAGGCAGGTAGCTGTGTAGTCCATTCCGTGTTTCCATGATCATTCAAATACATTTCGGACTTTTTGTGCTAAGAGGATGAGAGTAGATGGACGGATTACATAGGCAGTGAATATTATCACTGAATGAGCCCCCGTAGTATAATTCCTTGTCATCAAACTTTATCTCAACAATAACCACATGAATGATCTAATTTTGAGTGGTGTTTTCACAGGCAACACCGAATATGCCAGTCCCATTTGTAATGCCCATTGATCTTGTATTCCTCTTGAGCATGTGTTCATACAACGATTTTATAATAAAGCCATTCCCACCGCCTCCTTTCCATGCTACTTGTCCATCTTATTGGCACGTATATTCTTCCATTCCAATATGTTGAGCAATGTCATCAGCTCATTGTCTCGTCTTCTTTGAAATTATTTCTGAAAAAAGGGATCCATATTGTTTTTTAGCTGCCTTCATATCAAACTAACAAAGTTTGAGATCCTTCAGTGTTGAAATAAGAATTAGTTCTGAATAATGAGATGTTCAGTGGGAGTTTTTTAGTCCATCTTCCTTGCGAAGTGTATGGAATTGTCACATCCCAGTTCACTATTAGTAAGATCAGGAATTTGCATTTCGACTCCAATAAGATCCTTTGCCATCCAAAAAGGAGAATGTTGGTGGTTGTAATTGTCAAAGAATATATTTCTTAGCAGGTAGTTCGCTCCAAATTCCATTATCTTTACTCCACAGCCATTTCCCAATGAAGAAGGACTCATCTTGTTGAGTTCTACGGTACCAAAACCTTCATCATTTTTTATCTTACTGATTCAACCCAGCTTACCAAATGAATGCTAGAATTCTAAAACTTTTCTTTTACCTTCACGTTTATTGTCATCATAACTTAGAAGTACTTGGAATCAAAAGTCCCTAGAGCTCACCACTTAGCAATGCAGCATTCATTTTCGGATATCCATGCAGTACAAGTTCATCAATATCACTGTTAGCATCAGTGTCTGCTATAAAATTCATGTTAGTACCATAATAGCAATTAACCACTATTCTTTTGGTAGTGTTGGATACAAACTTGGAAATTTATCTAAACCAGCATCATGCAATTTACGGAACAAATTCATCTTCACATGTGTTAAGTATATAATAAGCATATATTGAGAAAGAATATGATGAAATGAGATTTTATGTTCAAAAGGAGACAAAAAACTGGAGAGTATTTTAAACTAAGACTCAAGATCAACATAAGAAAATGGAAAGTAAATAGTTTCAACATAAGAGCATAGATTCTAGAATCATGATGAATCTACATCTCTCAAAAAGAAAAATAGACCAAAGTTCACGTGTAAACCAAAAACACCAAGCATTTCTCTAAAAAGTATTGTTTTAACAAATTAGCATTTAAATTAATAGTCATGGAAAACACATACAATATCTGGATCACCAAAAAAGAAATAAATAATAATTATTATTATATCTCATATTCATCTAACAATTTGTATGGAAAAATTTCATTGCATGTCGTATAGAATGTAGACGATAATACAAACAAATTGAAAATTCTAAGCAAGGTATGAGTTCTCTTCTAATTTTTGGAGACATCATTCAATGTTCAATTGGGATATTATTTGAAAAGGTGAATTTTTTTAGTAACTTATATAATCCATGTTTTTAGGTCTCAACCCATTTCATAAATTCTATAAAAGATTCCAAACATATAATTTCTATATTATCTTAACCAAAATAAAATTCTAGACACAAACATATACAAGGAAAATGCTCAATTTAAACCCTAAAAATAAAATTCACATTGGAATGAGGGAATGGATATTGCTAATTCAATGAGGAGGTGGTGGTTTGCAAAAGCAGATGAAAAACTTCAACACGTTTGACCTATCATGCCTACTTCAAATGAAATTGAGCAAAATGAATCCACCATTGTAATAAATCACCACAATAACATAATTGAGTTGTTCATGAAAAAAAAGGAAAAGAAATAAATAACAATAAATATGATGAAAAAAGAATGAAGAAAGACGACTAAAGGTCCATTTAAATTCTTTATTTGGCCTTTGTTCAAGCCACGGAGTATAAAAGCACCACCATGGGTTGTTTCTCCTTCCGTGTATTTCTGTTCAGTAAAAGGAAGAAAGGACAATCAAGTAAAAGAAGAATAGGTTCTAAAATACGTGAAAACCCATGAAAATTAATAGGACTTAACTGGTTTAGATGAGGTTGGTTTCAAGTAACTCTAATGTCATAAAGTTAAATTTCCCTAGATGATGTATTATAGACAAGGGCTTTATTTTGCGTTCTAGCAGCATAAATGCAAATAAAAATAAAAATAACAAAAAAAATTTGGTAATATAAGATGAGTGTATGCAGTAGCTAGAAAATAGAAATAGGAAAGGGAAAACTAAAATGACAGAATATCAGTATGCACTAATCTGAGCTGTAAATAAGTCATAGGAGAACTACAAAAAAGGCAACAAATGATGTCAGCAAAGTAAAATCCGGAAGACAAACATCTTGTTTAGAAATACAAAAAAATGCAAATGACAGGATACTTTCCTATGGTTTCTTATTAACACCCTTTTCATCCAAGGTCTCTGCTTCCTTCTCCCTCCCCCTCCTTACCCAAACCTCCAATTCCTCTTCTCTTCCCCTTCCTCTCTTCTTTCTCTTCTCAAATGCTCCCTTGGCCTCCTCTCTACTACTGTTGTTTTTTTTTTATATAATGGTAAGCTGATTATATTATACTTGCCTATGAATCCATTGCCAAGAGAAAGATAAAGTCTATAACAAAAAATTTTGGAACTTACAGTTCCACTGCCAACATCAAAGACAACCAAATGTCATATTCTAAATTACAAATACAACAAGAACTAAAAAATAGAGAGACTGATTAAGGAGGAATTAATCAGCAGAAGTATTTGTAGCCAGATTTTGGATCCTGAGCGGCTTGTCACCCTTCCTCCTCCTCCAACCTCCCCCGTGTACTACATTGCTTGCCTCTTTTGGCCTCTCCCATGTACTGCACTGCTTACTTCCTCTATTGCCATCGCTATTGCTGCCTCTCTTCCTCCTCCTCCTCCTCCCTCAACCTCCCCTATGTACCAACGACCTCCTAGTGTACCACACTGCTCGCTTCCTATGTCACGGCTACCATTGGTCCGCCTCTACCTCTACCACCATCTCCCTGCCCCTCTTCCTCCTATGGGATACATTCAACTGTTGGATACATTCAATTGTTGAAGTTATTTCATAATCCAATAGTTGAAGTTATTTCATAATCCAATAGTTGAAGTTATTTTGTAACACCTATGGGATTCTTCCCTATAGGTGTCTACACGAAAAATGTCCTGATTCATTTTGAAAACTTCTATCGACTACATGCTTAGAGTTGTTAATGAGTCAGATTAAACTCAATAACCCGTTTGACCTGATCCGTTAATTTAGAATTTGGATTAAGAATTTGAACTTGTTAGGACTCGTTAGATCCTAGCCCATTAACCCAAAATCTTAAAGGGTTGGATTATAAGTGAAACATATCATCCTATCTGTTAACCCATTAGTATTGAACATTGTTATATATTTTATATCTTAATTAATACAATGTTGATTTATTATTGTTTAAAAGCTTATAGATTCTTGAATTCGTTAGATGAATAAGATTGTAGAGTATTATGAAACATTTTTAGATGGAGATGATGGCATTCTATCTCTTTTATTGCATAAAATTGTTGAATTTTTAGGTGTAACTTTTTATTTTTTAGATAAACAATATTCTTGTTTTAACCTATTATCTTGATTCAACTCGTTTTCTCTAAATGGGTTGGGTTGGGTTGGGTCGAGTACGGGTCAATGGTTGAAAAAATAGATTATCACCCGATCTGTAACCAATTACGAAGAAACAGATTGGGTAACAGGTTGACCTCTAACTCGACCCAACCCATTGACAGCCCTATACATGCTCTCATTATAGAATAATGCATAATTTGTTACTTAATGAGAAAAACTATTTGCATGTTGGTTTTATTCATAGGAAAGACTACTTGCATTGCATCATGCACCTCTGCCACCTTTAAAGGATTAAAGAAATCTAATTCCAATTCTAAGCATAAATAAATCCAAGCTCATTTCTGGTTGGGGAGAGGAGAAAGGAATAGAAAGGAGAACAAAGACGGAGAAGAAGGTCATGTAATGATGTAAACAACGGGAGAGAGGGGATAGTGGCGACTTGTAGTTTGTGCTTATGATGGCAAAGAAAAGGGAGAAGAGGAAGGAGAAGAAGGGGGCAATAGTAAGGGAGGATACGAGGCATGTGGGGAGTTGTAGTGGGTGAGGATTTTGCAAGGACAGGGCAAGAAGTGGGAAAGAGAAGACAATAATGGTGGGTTATTGGTAGATTTTTTTCTATCATTAGTGTCTTGCCCTGGAACCAATATAATATTGCGCTGACATGTAGGTTACAATCTCCATTTTTAGATGCAATGTTTTCATAAGAAACTTTGTCATGTAGCCTATTTCAAACATCTTCTATGTGTTCAAATTATTCTCCTCATTGACCATGTTAGGTGTCACACCCTCACTTTAGGTTTAACATCGAGGTTTAGTACGTAAAGCGTGCACAAGATGGAAGACCTTGAGATTAGGCGAAGGACAGTATCTATGTGCCAAACATGCATCTACCAAACATACATGTGGTAGACATGCCTATGTTGGACATATATATCCTAGACATACATGTACTAGACATGCATATGTCAAATATAGAGATACCAAACATGTAGCCACTGGTCTAGAGTGTGAAAAGAGCGAAGGTCTAGACTCGTTGTGTTGAGTCAAGGGAAGCAATCGTGTTTGAGAAAAATGGCATACACAAGTCAAACATTCGTTATAATGGCATGAAGACCAGAGGCTCGAGAAATTGTCGATGAGTGATGATACACAAGTCATGCAGGTGTTACACTCCAGAGGAGTAACTATCGACAAGTCAAACAGTCAATCAAACATGTAAGGAACTAAGATTTAATGTGACAATCAAGGTGCGTCTTGATTGCACAGGCCGATATTGTGAAGATAAACACATGTACCAGAGAGGGAGAAAAGATAGAATACAAACATACAAGTGTGTTCTCTCCTATTGTATTCTCTTAAGATAAAATAGAAAAGAAGGTGCTTCTCGAAACTTCTCCTTTGTGTGTTTGTGTGTGCTTGTGTTCATGCATGTTTAACTATAAAGTGGTGAAAGCTAGAGTGAGGTTGAGCCATTCTAAGGAGTGGGTGATTAGTTCAATGCCACACAATATTTGCTTAGTGTGAGTCTAAGGAATTTTTATGACATTTAGTTCCATTACCGAAATCTTTACAAGAAGATGGAAGGCAAAACTGTGGAAGCATGATTGCACAAAGTGGAGTGTTAGATCGAGGCAACAAATCCTATTTTATAAGCCATTCATGTGATAGCAGGTATGGTGGACCAACTCAAGCAAGACATCACATTATTGAAGAAGGCGATGCTATGAGAAGGACCAATGAGGACCAAGCCTTGCATTTCAGAGTCCATAGCCTTCATGGGAGGGTGCGACACCAAGGAGCTTGAAAACTTCCTGTGGGATATGGATGCAATCTTCTAGGTGATGGACACTTTGATAGTAGAGAAGGTGATGCTCACAAGTATGTTTCTTACAAATGATGTGAAGCTATAGTGGCTGACACACAGTGCTCAAGGTGGCCAAGAGAGGCCCGTGATGTGGGAAGAACTGGTGAAGGAACTATAATAATAGTTCCTTTCGACTAACACCATGTGGATGGCATACGACGTCCTCCATAAGTTCAAGCAAACCAAAAGTGAAAGGGAGTACATGAAGTAGTTCCACTCATTGATACTTGAGATCAATGACAAGATGAATGAGGACCAGCTTTACAATTTCCTAAGCAACTTGCAACACTGGGCGCAAGTAGAGCTACAAAGGCAAGGTGAAGGACTTACCAATGATGCACATGGCAGCAAAAGCATTGGTGGACTTCAATGCCTCTTGTAATAGAGCAAGACCCCAAGCCCTCGAAGAATGACAAGGGCAAGGTGAAGGTCCAATACAATAAGACTAAGACTGATGGTGCTCAATGGGAGAACACCAAGTCGATGACACATGACATCGTTGCTACATATGCAAGGGGCCACATCGCATGCACGACTGTCCCAAGAAGGAGAAACTCTTCGTGCTTGTTAAGGAGGCATGTAAGGAAGAGGAGGCCAAGATGACGGAGTGCCATGTCAACCCTCTCTGACTCAATGCACTATGTACAAAGAAGGAGAATGTTTCGATGCGTGATGTATGTGGGTATCATTCTCAACAATAGGATCGGACAGGCTATGGTCGATACGAGTATAAGTCACAACTTCATCTTTGACAAAGAATTTGGGAACTTCCAACTAACGATGGACATAGGTAGCAAAAGTAATGTTAAGGTAGTAAATTTAGTAGTCAAAAAGATCAAGGGGAAGGCTACAATGCTCATTGAGGTAGGGCATTGGTCAGGCCTATGCGATTTCATGATCATGCTTCTCAACAATTCAAGATGATCTTGGGCATGGACTTCATGTGCAAGGCAAAGGTAACAGTGATACCCTTCTTAGGTGGTTTGATGATTCATGATGTTTCCACCCCTTATTTTGTTAGTAAATGCAAAGATAGGGATGAAGTCGCCACACTCACAGCTTTGCAAGTACATAATGAGTTGAGGCACAAGGAGGAAACCTATGTGTTGAACATGCTTGAGGTGGAGAGTGCGTGCAATGAAGTGATCCCCAACAAGATTCAAGCACTCCTTAGTGAGTTCCAAGACATGATGTCAGAGGAACTCCCCTCACAATTGCCAACAAAGAGAGATGTGGACCATGAAATAAAGTTGGTCCTTGGGGCTATGCTTCTTGCGCAAGTCCCATACCAAATGCCATCGGTGCATCTTGAGGATTTGAAGCACTAGTTGAAGTAGTTGGTGGATGGCAAACTTATGAGACTAAGCAAAGCACCTTATGGAGCACCCATCTCATTTCAAAAAAACAAGGATGGGAGAATGTGCATGTGCATGGATTATCGTGTGCTCAATAAAGTGATGGTAAAAAACAAGTACCTAGTATTGAATGTGGAGGATCTGTTCTATTGATTGGGCAAGGCAAGGTTCTTTTTGAAGATGGACTTGTGTTTCAGATATTGGCAAGTACGCATCGCTCCCAGTGACAAAGCAAGGACTACTTGTGTTACGAGGTATGGGTTGTATGAGTTTCTTGTAGGGCCGTTTTGGTTTTACAAATGCCCCAACAACCTTTTGTAATTTGATGAACAATGTATTCTCTGAGTACATAGATGAGTTTGTCGTCGTGTATCTCGACAATATAGTAGTGTATAATGAGTCCTTAGGGGAACACGTCACAAATCTATGCAAAGCATTGGAAAAGTTGTGGAGCAACAAGCTTTCTTGCAACAAAAAAAGTGTGCATTTGGTTACAAGGAAATCTATTTCCTAGTCGATATTCTTGGACAAGGTGTGGTGTGCATGGACCCTTAGAAAAAAGAGACTCATGAGTTGAGAGACATCAAACAAGGTCAAGGAGTTGTACTCGTTCCTTGGATTTGCCACCTACTACTGAAAGTTCATTAAGGGGTATTATAAGATCACAGCGCCACTTATACATCTCTTGAGGAAAGACTCAGAGTGGGTTTGGATAGCACCATATGTGAAGGCATTTGACAAGCTCAAAAGTGCTACAGTGGAAAAGCCAGTTCTTAGATTGCCAAACCTCGAACAACCATTTGAAGTACGGATAACACATCAGATTATGCTATTGGAGGTGTACTTATGTAGGAAGGAAGACCTATTGCTTTCGAAAGTAGAAAGTTCAATGAAACGGAGAGGCATTACTCTATACACGAGAAGGAGATGATAGTAATAGTGCATTACTTAAAGGTGTGGAAATATTACTTGCTCAAAGCAAGGTTTATTGTCTACATTGACAATGTGACAGCGAGTTCTTTTCAAGGACAAAAGAAACTAACACTAAAACAAGCTCGATGACAAGACTACTTCGCTAAGTTTGATTTCATCCTCCAATAAAAACCAAGGAAGATCAATCTAGTGGTGGATGCATTGAGTCGTATAAGTTGCATAGAGGACAACCTAAGGCAAAGAATGAAGCACATTATGGCCACATTTAGCCAAGCCATTGGGGATATGTTAGCACGCATCAAAGAGGAGCCTATGAATGATGCAAAAAATATACGCCTTCTGAAGCAAGTGCAAGAGGGTGTGATCAGGTGGTTTTGGGTAGAAGATGGTGTTCTCTACGTTAAAGGAAGCAAGCGTTATGTGTTGAAAACAAGAGGTTTAAGGCAATTGTTGTTCAAAGAGACTCAGGACTTGTTATGGGCGAGACATCCAAGACAAGAGCACACATTCACACTAGTGAATGCGAGTTATTTCTGGCCACAGATGAAACAGGAAGTGAAGTTCTACATGAAGACTTGCTTGGTGTGCTAGCAAGACAAAATAAAGAGATGCAAGATGACAGACTTGCTACAACCTCTCCCAATCCAAACGCAACCATGGGAGAGTGTCTCCGTAGATTTTATCTTGAGGTTCCTAAAAGTGTAAGGATTTACATCGATCATAGTGGTGGTCAATAAGTTCTCCAAGTATGTAACGTTCATTTAAACGCCAAAGGAGTACACAACAGAGACTACAACGAAACTATTCATGAAGAATGTTATGAAGCTATGGAGGTTCCCTTCCAACATAGTTAGTAACTGTGACGTGAGGTTCATAGGGTGATTTTGGACAAGTTTGTTCGAGCATCTCAACATGAAGCTCAACTTTTCTGTTGCCAATCACCCGCAAACTGATGGGCAAACAGAGTGAGTAAACGCCATGCTAGAGGAGTATTCGAGGCATTTTATGTTGGCCAACCAACAAAATTAGGTGGATCTATTGGATGTGGCACAATTTTGCTACAATCTACATGTAGGTTCCTCCACAAGTCGAAGTGCATTAGAGTTGGCAACGAGATGCCAACCAATGACACCACATGAGGCCATGAAGTACACGAAGGATCGATGTCTGAGGGCATATAGATTTGCCAAGATACGTTAGGATAACATTGAGGAGGCATAGGGCTATCTCACTCAAGCACAAATTAATAACAAGAAGTGGGTGAATATGTGAAGAAGACCACTTGAGTTTCAAGTTGGGGACAAAGTACTACTAAGGCTAACCCCACAACTCATGAGGATGGTTAGTAGAAAGGAGGACCATCGTGCGTTGGTGCAGTACTACGAGGGGCCCCTCATTGTCATGAAGCGCATAGGCACTCTGGCCTACTGATTAAAGCAATTAGCAAGGTTGAAGCTTCATCGAATGTTTCATGTCAACTATTTGAAGCCGTTCCACGAGGATCATGGGGATTTAACTTAATTGGAGTCTTATCGATTAAGCACCACCACAACCCACAAGTATAAGTGCACTTCAATAAGAAGATTAAAGCTATACTTGAACGGCATAAGAAAAGGACTAATAGGAAAAATAGAAGAGTTTACTTTTTGGTCAATTGGACAGCTTCTCTAGAGGAGGTTACCTAGGAGAAGGACATGACACTATGGTAGTTTGAGAATCTAATCCAAGACTTCATAAAGACAGTGTGGACAATGGTGTCGACGAATTAGGTGAGGGAGGATTTGCCACACCCTCACCTCAGGTTCAGTATTGAGGTTTAGTGCGTCAAGTGCACACAAGGTGGAAGACCTTGGGACTCAATAAAAGACAGTATGCATGTGTTGAACATGCATGTACCAGACATACATATGCCAGACTTGCATACACCAGACATACATGTGCCAAACATGCATGTACCAAATATAGAGGTGTCAAACATGTAGCTACCTTACCAAAGCATGAAAGAAGCAGAAGTCTAGACTCATTGTGTCAAGTCAAGGGAAGAAGTTGTATCGAAGAGAAGTGGTATGCACAAGTCAAACAGTTGTTACAATGGCATCAGACTGGAGACTCGAGTAATTGCTAAGGCATGATGGTGCACAGGTCATGCGAGTGTTATGCTCTAGAGGAGTAACTGTTGAGGAGTCAAATAGTCGATCAAACATGTAATGGACGAAAACTTAATTTCACAATCAAGGTGTGTCTTAATTGCATGGGCCAATGTTGTATATATAAACACATGTATAGGAGATGGAGAAAAAATAGAACATAGACAAGCAAGTGTGTTCTCTTCTATTATATTCTATTAAGAGAAAATAGAAAAGTAGGTGCTTCCTGAAACTTCTCCATTTTGTGTTTGTGTGTACTTGTGTTCATGCATGTCTAAGTGTAAAGTGATGAAAGTTAGAGTGAGGTTGAACTATTCTAAGGTGTGGATGCTTAATTTGGTGTTGTGCAATATTTTCTTAGCGTAAGTGTAACCATGCCGGCGACAACCTCGAGGACTTGAGGCGAAAGGCCAAATACACGAGGATCGGCAAAGTCACAGCAAAAACAAAAATAAAAAAACAAATGCAGGAGTTGCCACCTAGTCTATTAAAATGGAATATGAGGAAAACCATAAAAGAATCATTCAAATCATGCATATAAAAACCCAATGGAAAAAATCTTTGTAAACCAGAAATGGGTAAGGATCCCTGTTACGCACGAGGAAGGTATTAGACACCCTCATGCGCCCGATAAATCAGTCTTTCTATAGGTTTCTCATTTGCTTATATGGAATGTCGGCTTTTCAACCTTTACTCTACGTCCGAGGGCGATATGTCATGCCATGCTAAGTGAGTGGTGTCTTATGCTAAAATAAGGGTACATGGAGTGCAGGGTGTGTCCTAATGCTCAAAAATATCGCTCATATTTCGGGTCAAGTGTCGATGCAAAGATATTGCATAAATAAGATCAGAGATCTAAGTATTTTGAGTGATTTATCATCCTTGCTTTGCTATATGCCAAATGCAACCTAACATGCATGGAAATGGCTAAAAACAAAGTTGTGTCCTCCCGATATATCAAGGAAGAAAACCAGAAAAAACCAGAAGCAAATCGAAATAAAAATCATGCTAGAAAGTAATGCAAAAGTTGCTATGTGCTACTAATAAACAGGTTGATGTGCCTGCTTGGTGCGCTAGACTGGTGCTCCAGTCTGGTGCGCCACCTATGTGCTCCTGTGTGGGCCAGAAAGATGTGCCAAAGCAAATACAGAAATCCATGCAGTGCAAAGCCACATATGAATGCATTCCAGAAAATCATGCCATGTAAAATCCTTTGCAAAACTTGAAAAATATGCTCTAAAAGTGAAAGAAATGCAAGTGTAATGACTTGTGGACCTTGTGCTCAAGGACTAATAGCCTCACACAAGATCCCATCCTATTTATGCTAAAATATATGCAAGAAGGTTCAACCATGTCTCTGGTGTTAGAAATATTAACATTAATTTTGATGATTATTCATTTGTGCTTATTTTCATAAATATTATAACGTGAAAAAGATTTAGAGTGTCTTAGAATGAATTCAAAAATACATACCGGCATCAAGAGCGATGGACTATTCCAGCAAAT
>JAMKQA010062484.1:0-24754 GCA_024699735.1 Posidonia australis
GGCCCGGCCTGCGGCCTGTTTTTCCGGGCCCGAGCCGAGCGGGCCTGGACCGGTCCGACCCGTTTTCCATGTCTAGGCGTAGCAGAAGAAGGAGGAGGCGTTATGTTTTTCCATTTTTGATTCCCAATGAGATATGTAAATCAAATCCCTTGTTTCATCTGAAGAGATGAAATTTCCACGTCTAATGAAAATTTAATTCTTAAAAAAAAATTATAATATTTTTATACCAAACATTACAGTCGAAAAAAAATAATATTTTATAATATAAGATATCAAACGTTATCTTATATTTTGATTCTTCACCAACGAGCAAAGTGATTATTATTATTTTGTTCGGCAGAATTGTATGTTGAAGATTTTAGACTTTTAGTCATGGAAATTTCCAACCCCATTACAAAGAATTCTACAGCAACAGGAGTTCTCCAATGGAATTCTACAGCAACAGGAGTTCGCTTATCCTGGTCAACTGCGTTGGGACGATGGGACCTGATATATTTTTCCTGAGTTTTTTTTTTTTTAAATCGATAATTTGAATTAATAATAAAGTAACACTTAGACTATGGAACCCGCCATGAAATGATACGAACTGTCCAAAATACACCAGAATCACATATCTAGTATCACAAAATGAATGATTATGTTGCTGGACTGAAAATGTAATTGTTATTTCTTGATCCCTATCTCAAACGAATCATGTGGAGAAGGATCCTTAGCAAGGGATTGAACTAGGATTGGAGCAGATAAGTCAAAGGAACAGGTAATTGTTTGGGCTACTTGGTCTGTACGGACGAGATCCCAATCCCCGTGCATTACACACAGAATTTTCAAACTTGCATGGCAACAGCCTACATCAAGAGGATATGAGATGTAGACTGGCAATCAAACTCATAAATAAAACAAGATTTGACCCTTCATCCCTTTTTGGCCATATTTTGTCTCGATAAGATTCTATCATGTATTGTCAATCACAGAAACAACTTAATTTTTAAGGAAATTCTACTAATTCAGATATGTTTAAAAAGAAGAAATCTAATTTCAACGTTATTAATTGACTCATAGTAATTTTTAACTGAAAAAATATTATTTGACTTTAGGATCCAAATTAAAACATCAACTTCCTCGTTAAGATGGAAGTTAGAAAAAAAATTTTAAAATTCTTCAAGTTGATCTTACAATAAATCACAGTTTAAGTTATTAGTTGTTGCAACCTTGAAAAGTCATTATCATACTTATCCCACATTTTTCTCTTGAGAGGTGCTTGTGAATGAATCCTGCAAGCACTACCACATGGAAGGGGTTGTGAGTTGTTCTTTGCACAGGGTGCCATATTTAGGAAAACAGGGATCAGATATAATGCAGAGTCAAAGAAATTTTGAGAGATGGTTCTTATAAAAGTTTAATGATGGAAAGAAAAAAAATAAATTACTAAACAAAAAGACATACATTATATTAAAATGAAAGTTTTCGACTGTGGTTCACCGCACATGTCATCTAAATGTTCTCCTCACGTTTTAGAGAAGGAGTATGTGGTTTGGTTTTCTTTCTTCTTCTTTTTCAAAAATTTTCAACTACAGGTGCTTTGTATATTCCACCAGTAGTTAAAATCACTCTATAATGGTCTTGTTCTCGATCTCGTTAATTGCATTCCACACAATATAAGTAATTAAATAATCATTTATGAACCTATATTGTTCTATTATGCATGCAAACAGGTTTTTATTATACTCATTATAGAAAATAACCTTTTCACAGAAGTAGTAACAACTGAAAGAAGCAATACTAACTTCAAAAGTTGATATATAAAAAATTAAATAAATATGATATATCTTCAATTCTACAAGTTCCTGAGTTAGTCCAAAAATGCCTTTCACATTAACGAATTTAGGATTGTTACAGATATTTAATATATATATATATATATTGTTAATTCAAGTCTATGAAATTCCTTGTTGTAAAAATAAGAAGAATAAAATTGAGTAAGTTTAATCAACTTGTCTTTGTTAAAGAGGTAAAATTGCCACTTAGTTCAAGAATACAATACATAGAAGCAATCTTGTGCTTCTTTATTATTGAACTCATTGATCAACAAATCAATCGTTATATTGAAAATATTAAATCAAAAATGATGAAAAATCATTTTCTTCTCCTGACCACAGTGTGGTCCACTTGGATCTTAAAAAATCATGTTCATGCTTTTAACTTTTATGTTGTTTTTTTTATAAAATAAGAAATTCGTTAAAGTGATAGGCAAGGTGGGTCATTATGGTTTATTAAAGTGGTGCAAAACTTTGTAAAACCATGAGTGGGTCATATGACCAACCTTGTGATAATGTGGCTCCGTCATTGGGTATTAGTACATTTGTGTTTGTTTTTAAAATACAAATATGGATATGATATATGTAGAAGAATTACATATTTATATCTTCAAAAAATAGATATGAATAAAAATATGGATTGAATAAAAAGAGAATGGATATAGATAAAGTCAAATATAAATACAGATATGTAAATAAAATAATTGATTAAACCATCAAAAAAGATTTTCATGTATTTTAAGTTTTTCACTATGTATGAAAAACTGACTAAAACGTATATAAATATTTCCTCTTATCAAATATTTTTAGGAAATTATAATGTACTTATGGTGTTGTCTCGTAAAAATGTAACTACTTGTTGATGGTTATAATCATTTACTTGTAGTTACAAATATTACCATCCATATATTTAAACAGGAGCTAGATCAGTTACATCCTCCCTCAAAATATTTGAGGGAAGATGCAATATAACCATTAGATATTAATCTAATGGGTATTATTAAAACCAACATTTTGGCTTTGGTGATTTTCCTTTTTTTCTTTTCAAATAATAATGTTGGTAATTTTGTTAATAATGTGCGATTTAAGGTAGTTATTTATGATAGTTATTTTATATAATGTTGAGCATTTTTTATGGTAATTGTTTAACTACATTTAAATTATCTTGTCTAGGTCTCTTTTTTTTTTGACGTACTACTCTATTAAGCCACATTGCTTATTAATTTATTTCCAAAGATAATTGTCAATTGATTTAAGGTAGTTATTTCATCTAATATTGAGCAAATTTTATGGTAATTGTTTAACTGCTTTTAAATTTTCCTATCTAGGTCTTTCTTTTTTTTGACATACTACTCCATTAAACCGCATTGCTTTAAAATTTATTTCCATAAATAAATGCTTATTAATTTAAGGTAGTTATTTTATCTAATGTTGAGTATTTTTTATGGTAGTTGTTTAACTATTTTTAAATTTTCTTATCAAAAATAGCATCTTTACGTGTATAAAGGTAATGTTCTCCTTGGTAATGTGTTTGACATTGATTTCATCAATCGTTCTATAATAATGTGTTTGTCTATACAGTATTACTATTATTTTGTAGTTTTAATTGCATTTAATGTTATTTTTTATAAAACAATATTACTATTTACAAAACAGTATCAAATATCACAAAACAATATTACGAAATAGTATTACATTCTTGTTCTAATTTGAAATTATCACATGTCCACACAATATTTAAAATTTCTCTATATAAATTTTTTCATTGTTCTAGTTACATGGTTTAAAATGTATATTACTTTACTTTGGGTTTATCCCAGTGAAGACTATTGTTGTTGTTGTCCATTTTACTAATTGAAGTTTGGAACCATAATACAATTCATATATCTTTTATCTAGTCTGGAGAACATGCAGGAATCACCTTTCGTGAACATGATCATGGATATTGTTTCTTATTAAAAACAATTAGAGAAAAATCTCTTTCTTAAAGAAGATAATGGATACTTTTTTACCGTTTCTTTTTTATTTCGTAATAGTGTTTATGAAACATTATTACAAAGTAATAACTATTTTTTATTTAGAAATCGTATTTCGATCTCATTTATGTACATGCATTTAGTTTCATATTATTACATATATACAGTATTACTAAATGAAAATGCAAGACTATAGAATAACCATTCATGATGGTACAAACAGTATCATGACAAACAGTAATATTATTTTCTACTCATCTTCCTCCTCTACGTTAAATCACAAATCAACAGATAAAAAGAAGAACCCAAAATGATAGTGAAAGAACAGAATGAAACTATCGTCGAGCAACAGAAATCCAAAGTTTTTTGCTACAAATGCTCATGTGGTCCACCAGCAACAAAGGGACAAGAAGAAACTAAAAATTAAAAGAAAAGGTTGGAGTAATGTCACTCCTGATATTCCGATCTCTCTAATCTGCTCGCTAGTGACGAGATCTCCGGTGACATGTTGATGTGAGGGTGTAGAGGAAAAGGAAGAGAAATACGAGTTTGCATGCAGGTGGAGGCGATGGATCGATGATGGAGAAAGGCAAGGCGGCATGTCAGTGTGCTGATAGAGGTAATGGAGGAGGACGAGTCTACGTTGAGGGGACATGTCGACGTAGGGAGTGAGTTTGACACATGAGATAGAGTCGACGTGCATAAACAAGGGGAGGTGCTGATATCTACTAGGGCCACGTTGATGTTTTGGACTAATGTTCAGCAAACAACGTAGATGATTGTAATCATGATGAAACTAATGATTTGAGACAGGTATTTTTTTCATGACTTTTACTTTTATGCCACGTTTTTCCATTTCAAAATTGATGATAATTTTATCTAAGTTTCCTTTGAATGTTCTTATAATTATATGTTCTTTAATAAATTTATTAAGGTATTGAGATTAAAATATTATCTACATTAACTTTAAGAAAGGACTCCTTAAAAAGTACTACCTAGAAAAGAATTACTACCCATTAGAGGAAAGGACTAATTAATTGCGTAGAAACTTCCTAAGTTGTAGCTATCGAAGAATATTTTTTGTTAACGGCTGAGATAGATAGTATATAATCGGCTTAAATGTCATGGGATACATCATCCGAAGTATAAATATTACAATACCACAGACATAACTGCCATTAAACAGTCTCCAAAATTGCCCCAAAATGGAATCATTAAAGTATTACATCAAAAAAATTGTTTGACAATTCACCAACATAAGGCCGTCATTAATCTTGCATGGCATTGTGGGATTCATCTCCTGATGGTTCATTTAAAGAGGAAAGTCCTGATGAGGAGGGAATAGAAGAAGCAAAGGCAGGCTCCACGGGTTGTGTAGCCATTGCCGAAACAAACTGCAACATTTCCTCCTTTTCAAACCCTGATACAAGATTTTCCACCCAAAATTTCATCAAAGAGATAATATCGTTAATGATCATAAAGCATGGTTTAAATACACTACGAAAAATCCTACTATTCCTTTCTTTCCAAATCAACCAGAGAATGATTTGGAGAAGCAAAGTCCACCCAGAAGAATGTAAATAAAACTTGAGGTGAGGAGGAGATAAAAATAATTCCCCAACAGAGAAATAGCCAGGGTACAGGTCTGAGACCAAAAAGAATTCTCAAATCTTCTTTGTAAATGAGCAATTAAGAAACAAATGAGTATTATTTTCAATATAAAATGAGCAAAATGTACACAATGGAGAACCAGGCCAAGCTCTTTTAAACAGGTTTTCTTTTGTTAAGTTCATGTTTTTAACAACTAGCCAAGAAAAAATTTTGACCTTTAATGAGGTAGAACTCTCCTATATACTTTTATAAAAAACATTACGACGACCCCCATCATTAAAGATACTATAAGCTGCTTTTACAATAAAGGTATCATGTGATGAAGGAAGCCAATGGAAATCATCATCTCTTGTATCCAAATTTAAAGATTGTAGAATAGAAACAAAATAATCCAGTTGAGTTTAGAGCATAGAGGAATTGTCAGAAAAACAGTGAGCTAGATTGAATAATCGATTGAAATCTGTACTAAATAAATCCAAAGTAAATTTAACTGAAGCCTTTTTGAATCTAGCAACACTAAAAAGATCAGGTAAAAAGGAGCTAAGAAGAGTATCATGTGCCATTTATGGCACCAGAATAAAGCACTTGTACCATTGCCCACATTAACAGTTGAGAAGCAGTTGAAGAAATTAAATCCTTTTGTAATATGACTCCATAGGGGAGAGCAGAAGGAGGAAAAAGTATTCAGTATTGCACCAGTACCCCTGTGCAAATATTTAGTCCTAAGAATGGATTTCCAAGCAGGACAGAACTGGTTTGAGAAAAATTGCCAAATTAACTTGATTTTTAAAGCTTCACTAAAATTTCTCAAATTTATTATGCCCCAACCATTTTACTTTTTAGCCCTACAAATATTAGACCATTTGATTAAATACATCCCTTTATAAGTAGGAGATAGAGAGTTCCATAAAAATTTACTCCTTAAAATGTCTATCTGTTTCTCTATCTTCAAGGGCATATGCAGAACTGACATATAGTAGGTTGGGATTGCTGATAGAACAACATTTACCAGGACTAATCTGCCTCCTAAAGACAGATGTCTGACTTTCCAAGAAGAAAGTTTATGAGTAACTTTCTCTAACACAGGTGCCCAGTCATTAACATTTGCTTTCTTAAAATGCAGAGCCAATCCTAAGTAAGTGATAGAAAGATCTAACTTCTCACATCCCATGATATCATAAGAAAATAACAATTCCTCTTGGGAAACCTCCACACCAGTCAATGATGATTTCTGAAAATTGATTTTTAACCCAGAACATGACTGGAAACAGCATAAAATTCTCTTGATATTAATCATATTGGAAGTGCTTTCTGGCAAAAAAAGTAAAGTATCATCTGCATATTGCAGATTAATCAAAGAGTGACCATCATTAGGAAAATTAATCCTAGAAATTAAGTTATTCCTCTTAATTGTCTGCAACGTAGTATTTAGGACATTGAAGGCAATTATTCCTCTTAGCTATCGAAGAATATGAACATGGAAGAATGTGGACTAATATAATCAAAGTCTCAGTAAAATGTCGTTTATTTGAATATCTAGAATCAAGTTACGTTGCTTTGTTGGTTGCTCCTTAATTATTATTATTTTTTTATCATTAATTCGAACTTTCACTGGATAGTGCTTATTGGACTTTCGAGTTCACCTAGCTGTTCATATTTTATTCAGATCAAAGAAGATCAGCAGATTAAGAAAATCTTGAAAATTACTGGGTTTTTTTTCTAAAAGCACTCCCAAACATGTTCCCACTTCTATTTATCTCTGTGACGAGCTAAGAATCCCATTTGAGCAACCCATGTCAAAGAAGGACATGTACTCGATTTTCGAACAAAGAATATTTCTTTAACGGCAAGACGTTTAAGGAGTTTCTAAATCTTGCCGACAGGAGATCAATGTCGCCTTCTCATCCCAAGTCCATATCAAGAATTTCCTATAGTAACACCCCTTTCCCCACAAATCAGGTTCTATGGCATTGGCAGCCTTTTTACTTCACGTGTTCACACACAGCTAGATCCAAGATTCTCAGGCAGGGATAGGGGAACACTTGCTTTATAATCCATACTTTCATTTCCCTCTAATGATGCGTTCCTGGTCTTAGTTTTCTACATCAGAGCTCACATCAGAGACAGAGAATCCGTGGAGGACAGAAGCTGAGAAAAAGGTTGGCAACTGAGGACCGATCTCTTTTTTTTCTTCTTACGTGATACTTTGGTTTGCTGTTAGGAAGGGACGTGGTTCTTTCCTTGACCCTGAGGTTTTACGGGCCACATGAGGTCGGAAGATGCGTTTCCCCTTCTCCCAAGGAAAATATGTTTTATCAGGTGGATAACTCCTGCGTAATTTCTGACATGAATTTGCAGATAAAATTCTTGGGGTGGTTCTTAACTTTACATCCCTGGGTTGAGCAGATGGCCTATTTTTGAAACCTCTCAAGTTAACTAAAGGCCTTAACTTTATTATTATTTTAAAATGAATCGACGAAAACGGAAGGGTGTATTTGCAATCTGGGAGCTTATGGTATATAACTAGTAGTTATATATTTCTGGTGTGGATTGTTGTGGGTTTAGGATAGACCTGTGGTACTGGTGGTATGGATGAAAGAACTACACCATCATATGCATACAAATTTATATGAGCTATCATTCCCAACTGTTCAGCAGCTCCCTCCAGTCCAATGAGAAATCTGGTCTCAGGTTGCTTGTTGTTGATGTCACCGGTCTAGTTTTTTTTCTTCTGTTTTCTGTTTTCTGTTTTCCTTCGCTCTTTGCTCCTGTTTAAACGTCAAAGCACTATTTGAAATTGAAAAGGCTGCCTCCTTCATGGAATCTTCCATGGATTTCTAGAGGGTGTGCTTGACTTCCTGAGTCCTGACTTGGGTTGGCTCGATACATAGCTCTCTCTGGTTCTAGAAGAAGAGGAAGAAAAGAGGTTCCTACTTCCCATGGCTGACAGTTTTGTATTATATTCTTTATATTCGATCTGGGTTTTGTTGAGATATGTATCCAGTGCTTGTCTAGAGAACCAGAGGTTATCTAAATGTGTATTGGTCTGCCGATGTGCTCTATGCTGAAGATTGAAGTGGGTCTTTGAACTTTGGAGTTCGAATAATAAAAAAACTGCTTCTGTAACTTGAGAGCTTGCTGCAGTTGCACTAGGTAATCCTCTCTCTCTCTCTCTCTCTCTAGTATTCTTTCTTCATATATATGCTGATATTTTTCATTTGTCTCGAGACCCTTTTTTGCTGGAGTCTTTTGAACCTTGAGGGTTCAGAGTTGAGACGTAACCGAGGGACAATTTCTCTTTGCATCATCTACCATGATCTTTATTTGTAAATTTATTGCAAATGAGGTTCCATCTCTCTTTGCATCATCTGTGAAACTCCGTGGGAATACTGGATTGTCATTGGAGCACACTTTGGTTAGGCCTACCTTTTCTGGAGCCTAGTATGTGTTGAAATAGTACCGATAATTTGTCGTGATGATATCTTGTTGCAATCTATGTTTTACAGAATGTGAAAACTCATGAAGGGTTGACGTTTTTATATATATTTACTTTTTTGTTTTTTTTTGCCAATATAAAGTGTAAACCATGTTCCATTATTTATGAGATTGCTCGCTGATTGACATTTTTATATTCACGGAGTGATCTTCCAAGAAGAATACCAGATTTTTCTCAAATAAAAGATAGTTAACTAGCTTTCGGTTTATTTACTTGAAGTTAACTTTTGACATTAATTATAGAAATCACTTTCTATAGGAAATAGTAGAAGCTTGTTTGATAAAATAAGGATCCATTTTATATTCTGATTTATTCGTTTTTACTAAAGACAAAAATACCCATGAATCTAATTCCTTTCCTATTCAATATTTTGATTTATTCCACCAAGATCCACTGTAGAGACTCGAGGAGGAGGTAGGTGATGGTGTGGCGTTGGAGGGAGTGGGAGGACATCTTGGTTTCGTCTTCTTCTTCCTAGAGGGAAAGGTGGAATCTTAGGAGCAGTTGGGGGAGGACGAGGAGGCAGTTGAGGTCAACTTCTTGGAGTGGTCGGGGCAAAGAGAGAAAGAGGAGATGGAATGGAGGCCGTCGAGTAGAGAGGAGTCGCTCGATCTTTGAGTGAGGAAGCATATTGTGAGGGGATTAATTGACATTGGATCTTCGACTTCCTCATAAATGAACAATAGCCCGAGGGAGGTAGAGTGGCTGGACGAGACGAAACAGAAGAGGATAAGGCTCGCGAGGGAGTGAATGCACCTGGAAGCCTACTAGAGCATGCAAGGAGGGAGCAACTAAGGATACATGGGTAGTAATCTCAACTAGAGTTGATCAAAAGGATTGTAAGGAAGAGGTAGAGAAGGTGGTAGTACAACGTAAGAGGAGAAGACAAGTAGTGGTACAAGGACTAAAGGAGGAGACAGGTGGTAGTACAGGGTAGGAGGAGAAGGTAAGCGGTAGTGGCAAATTTTGTAAATATATAAGGATTTTTTAAAATAATAATATATATTTTAGAAAGACATATGAAGAAACAAAATATAAAAATCAGATTTTAACTAGAAACTATCAATCTTTAGTTACTGAAAATGCGAAGAAAACATCATTCCAAATACTACGTGATTCTGATAAATTGATTATTACTTGAAGTTATTTGGTGGAACTTTTAAACTATTTTAATTTCTATCAAAATAAAAGCAGTGCCAAACGAACCCTTAGACTATAAACTAAACTGATTTTTAAAAAAACAGTATCATGTCGCCGTTTGATCATAAAACTGAGTTAACTGAGTCAAAGGTCAAAATTCTGAAGTCACGTTCGTATAAGTAGAAAGTTTCGACTGTACTACTCGTGCAGTTGCGTTCAACTTCTTCCGGTGCTTCTTATGGACCATCTTTTTTCCCCTTGAACTATTTTCCCCACGTGATTCCGCCGGGCAACACAAGAAATGCTCGACTTCTTCTCACAAGATGACTCGGAGGACCCAAAAAAAACCCTAAACATGGAATATGAATACAAGAATAATTCATTTAAAGAATAACATTCACCCTATTATCACGCACCTTCTAATCACGCGTCAAACTAAGTATGATGAATGGCAAAACTCACAAGTACAACTTTCTTCTGATTTTGCTGGATAGAATAACAACATGGGCTCCAACGGACTTGATGGTAGAGGCATTATACTCCTTTGCATGTTGGTGACACTGGTGGTGGCCACAGAATCCAGAGAGCTCTCCACTTACAGCACTCAAGTTACTAAAGCAGGTAAGAGTCACGGTACAGACAACTCTTTTAGCTTGATAGTTCTTAAAAATGAAATAAACTTCATTTCATACTTCGTTCAAATCTGTGTGATTACAGAATTAAGATTGCTCCAGCTCAACATAGTTTTTTTCCTTCTTTTCTTTCTCTTTAACAAAGGAAGGAAACTGGCGGAGGGTAAGAATTCAGAGTACAGAAGTGCCTTAAGCAATCGAACAGAAAGGCCCGATCCCTTGGACAAACTGAAGAAGTACAAAGGAGGCTATGACATAACAAACAAGCACTACTGGAGTGTAAGCCACACTGAACAATAGTGCAAACTCACGATTTCAAGGAAATGAAATCGAAAATCTGACGGATTAGTGTCTATTTCTGTCTTTTCAGTCTCTCATTTTTACAGGTATCTATGGTTACAGCATTGCTGTACTGTGGCTTCTCAGTGGCACGGTATATGCTGGATTTCTTGCAATTGCTACAGCTTGTTCCACTAGAAACAGAAAGCACACTAAGAGGCTTCCCCGTACAGGGAGGTGCTGGTTGCCCATGATGGTTGGAAGTTTCCTTACAGTGCTAGTGATGTAAGTGTTTACCTATAGATATTTTCTGCTGCTCGGTAAACGAGAAATGGAGAGCTTACAACATGTGGTTTCCGATTCTTAAAAAATTTCCGTCAAATTGTGCAGAGTGGCATCCGGAGTAGTGCTCGCCGGCAACTCTAGGTTCCATTCAAGAGCCAATTCTATCAAGAGCATTATCGCTGATACAGGAGAAGATGCATCGACCACAATTTACAACGTAACGCGAGCAGTGGAAAACATGCAAGCTGATTCAGAACAATATGGGGATATCGGAATATCAACCAGCTTCAATTCCACAACCCAGGAACTTAATGATAAGGTTTCAAGTATACAAACCAAGGCTAGGAAGTACTATAGATTAATCAGCAAGGGACTGACGATATTGTGAGTCCCGCTACAATTGCAATCTCATTCTACGACAGCACTGATTTCTGAATACCCATTTTACCACTGACATGCTTTCTTGCAGGAAGACAACAACCATCGTCATTGTTTCATTGAACATTGCAGGTCTGCTTGCTTTGATAGGTGAGGCAAATTTCCTTGCCTCTATAATTGTACCACATTCAACAATTGTCCTTATGTATAACTCACCAAATTCTTCATTGCAGTTTCAGGTCTATTGATGTTCCGTCGCCCTTTTCACGTGTAAGTAGTACTGTTGCATCGCATTTTACAGATTACCACACAAAAATGTGTGTGTGTGTGTGTGCAAATTGTTCTAAAAAAAATAGAAAAAACTGTTAATTCATGCTGTACTGCAGTAATCTAATTCCAGCTTCACAACATTCAGGCTTCTAATTCTCTGCTGGTTGTTGACATTCTTCTTCTGGGCGTACTTTGGACTGTATTTCTTCCTTGATAGGTAAGCTTGCTACCTTTTTTGCCTTTTCTATTCACTTTTATGAGTTCTAAGAGAGACCACAACTTGGTCAATTAGATTTGCCGGAGATACATGCATGGCTCTCGATGAATATAGGCAGTACCCCCACAACAGTAGCTTGAGTGCAATTCTTCCATGCAATGACCAGTCTTCAGCAAGTTCAGCATTGCAGGATACAAAAGCTGGGATTTATGATCTAATAAACCAGGTAATAAATCTATATGAGAGAATATTTTCTCCCAACTTCGTGCCAATTTTCACCATCACTCAATTTGTCCAGGTGAACACAAATATATCAGCACTGCAATCATCAAATAGCTTCCCGAATTTGAGATTTATTTGTAATCCTTTCTCTGGACCACCAAAATACAACTACGAGCCCAACAATTGTTCCGAAAATACAATCAAAATTGGTGACATTCCACAGGTATGAAAAAAATGTGTTGTAACTTAATGTTAATGTTCTGTTAATTTCAGTGACTTGATTTCATTCTTTTCTTCTCTTTTAACTTTGAAGATCCTGAAGGGATATACCTGTCTAAGTGGTAGTCAGGAAACATGTGGAGCAGGAAAATTCATATCGTCTGGAGTGTATAACACAGTAACGAACTACACAACTTCACTTCAGAATTTATTGAATGCCTTTCCTGCAGTGGAGAAACTGGTGAACTGCCAGATAGTAAAAGATGCATTTTCTGAGATCTTTCTTACACAATGCAAACCACTAAAGAGATACGCTCATATGACATGGGCTTCGACGGTTGTTCTCTCTGTTGTCATGGTGCTTCTTGTGGTGATATCTGTGATACTGGCTCATCAAAATGATAAACACCATAGTTCTGATGGCTCTGTGATACCTGAATCTGTTGTGGCAGTGCAAGGACAAGAAAGTTACATAAGCATGGGCAAAGTGATCAGTGAGCAGCAAAAAAATTAAACAGGACGGTAGTAGAAAGGTGTTTATTGCTCAAAATAACATCTTGATATTAAAGTACATGAGGCATTACTTAGAATGCTACGACACATAATTACGAGGACCTTTGAAGACTAAGAAAGACTGGCAGAAGAAGTACAGAATAAGAAAACCAATAATGACTGGATAATTTTCCCACTTTGTTGGAGATGTGAAAAAGAACGCAATCAAGGGATAGCAATTAGGATCCAAAGGAAACTGTCCTGATCCTCATATTGCATTTTTATTTGTTATTTATTCCTTCCAGATCCTCATATTGGATTTTGATTTGTTCTTTATTCTTACTCTTATAAGGTTGGAGAATCCAGCCAATTGAAAGAAAAACAAAGCTGTACATAGTTATAGAAAAAGAAGATATAAATATAAGTGATTGCACCATACAATCTCGTATATTTTCCCAAGTGTAGTTGTGAAATTTCATCCCCTGGCCCTTTTTTTTTTGGACAAATTTGGCCCCTCCAGAATAGTATGATTTTTCATTATAAAGTTCCATGATAAAATACTAAACCAGCAAGCTGCATCCATTTCAGCAATTTCAATAATTCATTGGTTGCACTTCTCTCCACTTACTTTTATTTGTCTGGAACTTAATTCATAGTTGTTGAGAAATGCAAACAAATTATAGCAAAACTAAAAGCCCAATTTAGTTAGGATTTTCCCTTTCTTTTTGATAAGGATTTTCATTTTTTGAGATAATAATTAGGATTATCATTCAGGTTCTCACAAAAATCAAGGTGAAATTTTTGAGATAATAACCTGGAAATGATAATTTTGTTGCCATAAATCTGGATTAAAAAAAGGGTAAATACTAAAATGCCCACAAAATCCGCAACTTGCGTGTCTCAAATTGGACATCTTATATATTCCAGACTCTCCATGAAAACCCAAATAACGATTGATTCTCCAAAATATTAGTGAAAATGTTCAAGATCCAAGTCATTAGAATCCTAACCAAGTGGGTGCTGAGTATTTCCTTGGAATCTATTCTTTGATATTTATATATTACATTAGGTTATTGAGAAACTTGAATCCCTTTAACAGCACATATATGTAGTCCTTCTGGTTTTGGTTATTGAGAAACTACATTGTCAATTCTTTTTCTCCCGAACTAAGTAACAAACAATGTATTTAAACAGATTACTTTACAATCGATTTTGTCTGGGAACTATCAAATTTACAATGTGATGCTGCAGGTTAGAATAAAAGAACACAAGTTTTTCTCTTGACACCAAATAACATATCAAATTGCTTTTGGGTTTACAAAATCTCTATGTGTTTAGCATGTACTTGAGTCGACCCCTTCCAGTTTCCCATCCGATGACAAACATGAATACGCCCTCGATTCACACAAGGTGAGCTAACAATTGCCTCGAAAGGGAAGAACGTGTGCTCTTCTACCAACACACAATTTTAAAACTATAAAACCAAACAAACATTGAAAATCAAAACAACCTCAACTTACCCCAAATCCCATTAGAAAATCCTCTTTCTTCCTGAAGTATGCTAAAAACAACGCCCACTAGACTTTTCCCTCTACAAGTAATGATACAACTAAAAGAATCGTAAACATTGAAAAGTGGAAGCCTTTGTGAGAAGAACAAGCAGAACTGACCTTCGATTCATGGACTCCAGCAGCATCTGATGCATGTTATAACCCAACGGGGAAACTAATGACGTTGGCATGGCACGATCATCCCAATTCAGAACCAGACACTAGAAAGCTCTCCTTTTCCCCGGTTTAGAAGAACACAACGTCGGATTACGCCTGGAATCAAATCGATGCCCTTTTCCTTCTTCCCCAAGTCGTGAAAATTCTTCGTGGTCCGTCGCCCACGCCTGCCATGAACCAGAAACGAAGTCGGTCAGATACAAGCAGATGGAATCCAAATCCTCCATTTCCCGGCTTCCGGACGCAACCACTGCGCTGCCGCAGAGAGAAGCGACGACCGAATTCCGCGGTGAGGAAAGCAAGGGTTTCGAGATGACTGTCGCCTGAGCATTGCGCTACCGCGCCACCACGGTGCGACACCATTTCGCGGATTACAATCGGGTGCTTGTGTCGGGTCGGACCCGAGGGGAGGGGTGTAAGATGGTAAGGTTCGGTTCGGTTCCGGATCTTCCATTGCAAGACACTAATTTTCCGCTTGCATGTGATTACTAAAAAAAACAGTATTTCAGAGATAAGGAAATATATATATATGACATGTTTTTTTCTCTTTTTAAGTTTTAATTTAACTAATTAAGTATTTTTATTGTCGACATAGTTTCTATGACAATGCATTTGTTAATGGAAGCTAAATGCAACTTGGAAAGTGCTCACCATCACTTATTAACATTATGTTTGGCGATTTCTACTTCTGATATAGTGGAAACTAATAGAAATTGAGAACTTCGTTGACAAACATACGTGAAAAAAGAAGGATGTCTCCAACACAAAATTATATTTACTTGTAGGTATTCACAACTATTATATTATTTTGATTTATGAGTTTCAAAGAAAATGTTGCACATGTTATAAGAAACGTATCTTCTAAGATCTTTCTTCAAAAGTGCAAAAAAAGAAACTTTCTCGAGTAATAAATGTTTCTTTCAATCTAATGAGTAGTTTAGTGAACTCGTCGTTTGTATACTAAGTACAAAGGGAAAACACCTATTATTCAAATTCTAATTGAGTCGTTAAAATCACATTTCGTGATCTAAGGCTAAAGACTTGTATATGGAGAATCACACAAACATAGGATACACGTATAATTAAATAAATGTATTATTGATCTTCTTAAGTGTCCCTGATAGGTATTTGCATTTACACACCCATAATTTTCAATAAACACCGTCAAGGGTCATACATAAACTTACAAAGACTAATGTAAAATGCATTCCTTTGCATGGGTAATCTAAACATGTAAAAAATATGTATGTCAAAGTTGTTAATGTTGAATAAAACGAGTTGAAGTTTGACGGTCGAGTGAATGTTTCCTCAAATTAAAATAAAGAATCAATGAAATATTAAGATTAAAGGTATCGATTAGTTATCTAGTCTCCATTAGTTTTGAGATTGTGAATCAATAATAATTGTTATCATCCAAAGACTTTCGTAGACGCAATATTTCAGGACTACGATGGGAACCACAACTAAAACAGGGATCATGGTCACATTTCCACGATGTGTTCAACTAATGAAGCTATAAAAAGAACTTAATCAACCACATAAAGGGAATCTGAAGTACTATTATGTAAGTTTTACTCTTTCTAGTGTTTAAGTGTAGTTTGCTTTAATTTCGTTATGGCAATAACATTAGTTATTTGTAATGTAGTTTTAGAGAAAATTTATGTTATCTTAAATCTTCAGTAAAGTATCCCGTTGACCTTTCGTGGGAATACTGTTTAAAGGTTATGTCATCACATAGCTAACCTGAAGTGTCAATTGTGTTAGTAAATAGTACAATGCTTTACCTAGTAAGTCTTTAATTCTGTTTCATTATCAATGTTTAATACTTATGATCTACTTTAAAGATTTAGAACCCGAATAGCATCTTTTATTCGAAACTTATTAGGAATCGCTAATGTCAAACCTTTTACTATATTGCAAGGTCCATCTGCGGAAGGTGCGTGCAAGTTTCGGAAGGAACACACAAGTATATCAACATAACAATTATAATGCAATGCAGCAACATACTTCTTATTTCATGATTCTATTGGATCCATTGTATATGTTCATAGTTTGGTTGATTGTATTGCCTCATTGTGTCGAGGTAACTAGAAGTTTAAATCTCATTTACAGTCAATAATAGATCATTTGTGAGACTTTTGAAGTGATTGTGAGTTTCTCTTTGTAACTATGGTTGGATGTATTACAGATTTCAAAACAAAAAGAAGAAGAAGAAAGATCCATTGATTGTTCACTATTCAAGTGCTAGTCACTTAAATAAGATGGAGACGACTGCGCAAACCTTAAATGTTTTTTTTTAAGAAAACGGTAATAATATGATATATTAATGCAAAATACTTCATTATAAGTACTACCACTAAGTATACAAAATAAAGTTTGATTCCTTCAACAATGAAAGGAAGTCCAAAATGAAGATAGTTATTACGGTATAAGCAGAACTAAAAGAAAATAATCAAGTTTCAAGTTACACAATTGGATTCACAAAATATAAGCAAGCAACTATGGAGATCAAGAAGTTGAATCAGCAGAGTTAAAGATGCTTATAGAGGTGGTTGGTTGTGACCCACCGAGTGGAGCCATGTGAGGAACATTCCGTAAAGATGTGTTTGATCCCAATTTTGTTTGATTTGACTAAGAGATTGAGAGAGAGAATCCTACCCAGATAAAAGATTGCTTGCCGAAGAGGATACTAAATCCAAAACATATTGAAATATTGAGTTATTGTTTCTACCTGAAATTCAAAAGATAATATCATTTCTATTGAACCAATAAGCCCGAAAATTTGCCAAGACTAAAGATATCTAGCCCTTATAATAAATATTAAACTAAAACATATGATAGTAGGAAAATATCTAAAAAATCGAGTTACATATTGAAAGTCTATCTGCATCAGATAATAAGAATTCCCATATAACTTTAGGAGTATTATAATGTAATAGAATATGATAAGAATATTTAACTGAATAACAATAGATATCACAAATTTGGTCCATCTCCTTTTTTGTAAGTTGATTTTAGAAAGGATTTTATCATGGCAAGTTAATCAAGCAAAAATTTTAACTTTTAAAGGCATTGCATTATTTCACATGAATATTTTGAACAAGGATCTATGTCCTCTATCATTCAAAATTGTATAACAACTTTTAATAGAAAATAGAGAACTGTAAGTAAAACACTATGAAATTTCATCTTTCCTATCAGTAAATTGGACTGAATTTAAAATCCCATAAAAACTCATAGTTTTTGATCCTGAAATATGATCAGAATTGAAGAAATGTTGTTCAAAATATGCTCGACCTTTAGCGAAATATGTACGTACCAGTTTTTGTAAAGTGCATTTTATGTTCTTTGCCACAGAATAAAGGTTAGGGAATAAATATTTTAAATGACCATTAGATGCTCAATGATCATGCCAAATTTGTATCCTCCAATCGTTATTCACCTTGTATCTCAGAAAAGGGGAGATCGATGGATAATATTGTCTGAGTTATTGCCAAAGTGGAGAAGAATACTTAGATGAGTTGTTAAGGCTCCCACCCTATTATGAAAAAGATATTTACTTTTAATAAAGAAAGGCTATTTATGAGTAATATTGCTATTCAAAAGTTGTCAAATAAGCTTACATTTAAGAGTAGAGCAAAAACTTCTAAGGTTTATGATTCTTAGTTTATCTTGATGCTTATTGTGACCATGTCGGTGGAACCCTACGCGACTCTCCTATACTGGGTGCGTGAAAGCACTCGAGGAGTCCCGATACAATCACAGCGAAGATGGTGAATCCGGAGAAGAAGACTAGACACAGAGACACCAAAGGAAGATAAGAAAGGACAAGGAAAGGAGTCGCCACTTAGTCTTTAATGGAAAAACGAGGAAAATCAAACACACAAGAAAACCAAGAAGCAAACAAGATGTGGAAAACATGTATGCTCCGTGCCTAATGGACAAATGCATGCGGGCTAGAGAAAAGGTAAGGATTCTGGTTACGCATGGGGAAGGGGTTAGGCACCCCCATGAGCCCGAGAAACTCGATCTTTCTAGGTTTCCTACTTGTCACATGGTCTAATGGATGTGTGCTTGCCTATTCTGGATGCTCATGCTAAAGATGACTTGAAAACATGCCTAATCAAAGAGAATAAATGAAATAAAGGGAAAGAGTTAATCCGAGGGACAAATGTAGGCATTGCGAATGCCGCTTTACAGTACGTCCTTGGGCGAAGAAGAAAATCGTGAAAATCGAGAAATTCTCGGAAAGCGTCTCGCAAATCAGCGGAAATTCGAAGAAATCCAAGAAAATCAAATTAGGGAAAATAATCTTCTTTCGGGACAATGTTGGCTTTGTTAAGCCTTTTAATGTACGCTCTCGGGCGATGGAAAGCCAAATTAAGTCAAAAGCCAAGAAAATCGGGAAAAAAATCTAGGAAACGATGAGAAAACCAACCTTAAAATGTGCTAGAAATGTATGCACAAAGAAAGGAAGAAGTCACGAGAAAACATGCATGCAAAAGTGCAACAAAATGTGCAAACTGCATGCAAGAGTGTGATAATGAATATTCTAGGGGCCTTTGTGCAAAAAACCCAAATTCTAAATGAAAACTGAATTTCTGAAGCTAAATCATCAAAAATACATAGAAAAACACATTTCATGTAGTTTTGAAGAAATCTGAGGACAAATGTGTAAATATGTGCATTTTGGTCAAATAGGGGTTAACATGCAATTATGCCATCAAAACATGCATTCAATGCTATTCTGTGGAAATTCAAGGTAAAATATGCAAGAAAAAGAATCCATGTTGAAACCAGAAAGTTTCAGGGGCAATCCAGTAACTTTACCCTAGAAAACATGCATTCAGAGTAATTTCAGAAAAGTTCAGGGGTTAGAATGTAATTAAACCAGAGAACATGCATTCAAAATGATTTTTAGAAAAAAATCAAAGGCTAAAATGCAATTTAACCAGAAAACTATGCATTCAGGACAATTTCAGAAAAGTTCAGAGGCTAAAATGCAAATTAACCAAAGAAATATGCACTCAGAATGATTTTAATGAAACTCAGGAGCTTAAATGCAATTTGCAAGCCTGGAAAACTTTATTAGAGAAGCTCAGGGGAGACAATGTAATATTTTCAGTTAAAATTTTATTCAAACGATTTAAGAAAAAATGTGCAGGGACCTATCTGTAAGAAAAAGGACCGATTTGTAGTAAAATAATGACCTAAATGTAACAGAACAAAGGTAACAGAAGTTTTATTTAAAGAAAGTTAATTTTTCATTTTAAAAGAAAAAAAGATCGACGGCCACCGGAGGGACTGTTGGAGGCTTTCCCATGGCCTGATCTCACGAGAAGCAAGCAGGGAAGGAGGTGAAGAGATCCAACAGTCTAGATTCAGGATCAAGCGGCGGGAGTGGGCCTCCCACCTCCCTCGCCATCGGAGCACTCCGACGACGGTGTCGGGGAAGAAAGAAGCTACTGGAGGACTGCGACGCGTGATCCAGAGGTCTAGGAGGTTCGGAAAAGCGCTGAGGAGCATGTCCCTTCCGTCGGGAGGCAAAATGGAGGTTGATCGGGCAACGTGGAGGTTCGCTTGTCGTCGTCGTCGTCTCCTCCAGTGAGCATGGCCACTGGCTGGATCCAGAGCTTGTGGCTTAGATCTGAAAGCTCCGGAGCGTTGAGGCTGGCTGCAGTCTTCGACGACGCAAGAGGCGCGTGTTCAGAGGTTGCCTGCAGTCGTCTTCTCTAGCGACGGCGATGTCATGCAACTCCAACGATCTTCTGGTGGAGGCCTCCGCGGCGATCGAAACGGGAATTGGAAGGGTGGAGAGGCAAGAGGGAAGCCAAGAGAGGTGGAATAAACGTTCTAGGGCCAGGGTCGTGCCCTGGACCAGCTCCCCACCTAAGTCACCGGAAAACGGCGATGGTGAGGCCTGGGGATCGATTCCAACCAGAGGAGGCCTCTGGCTTGATTGGAATCGATCCAAGAAGACTGAGGAAGTTCTAGAGATCTAAAATTGAAACTAAATGAGGCTGGAGGAGGACGTACCTGGCTTGGCAACGTGCGTGGCCTTCTCTGCTCACCGGACGTGGTTTGAATTCCCTGCTTCTCACCTCCGCGAGCTCCTCTCTCTGGAATTCTCCCTATCTCCTATTCTCTTCCTCTCTCGCTCTGTTTCTTTGTTTCTCTCGCTCCGTTCTTCTGCACTTCTTCTCTGTTGCTCCTCCTTTTATAGGTGAACCCATCATGAATTCTAACATACAGCCACCATCGGTAACAAACCACAACAGAACCCCGACATCCTATAACAAACAAGCATCACGGCTGTCCCCCACGCACCTCCATCTTGTCTATCCACGCGCCGACAGCGATCAACGGCTATCCGAGCCTGTGGTGAGGCATCCGGCGGCTCTGGTTCGTGGAGGGCTCAAGCTTGGGGAGTGTTGCTACTGGTCAGTGGGCTGGAAGATGGATGGATGTGGTCTGTTGTGATGAAACCAGTGAGGAGAGATGGAAGGCTGGATGTTGAGATGAAAGGAGACGGAGGAGTGGTTGTTGGGTGTATTTGGAGATGATTTATGTGTTGGTGTGGTGGAAGAAGAAGAAGAATTGGGTTGAGGAGTGGTTATTGGTTGTTGGGTGTATTTGGTTTGGAGGAAGAGGAAGAAATGGGTTGAGGTGTTATGGGCTTCTATGGGCCCAATTGGGCCTTCATGGACTTAAATGGGCTTCATGGACCTTAGTGGATTTGATGGGCTTTTATGGGCATAAGTGGGCTTCATGAGCCTTGTCTTTGGGACTAAACCAGGGTTTGAGTTCATTTGTGGTTAAAAGTCCAGTTACCACAATTCCAGCCTGTAGACCTGCAAAATTGGGGTGTCTACACTTATGTTTATAAATATTATGTTATTCTATAAGTAGAATACCTGAAGGACTATAGGAGTTTGAAGTCCATAAAAACCTTCTTCTCAATCTATCTACTTCTTTTCCTACTCTAACAGGTAGGTGTAGCACAGTGAGATAGTAACTAAGTACAATTGAAAGAAACTAGATTAAGTAAAGTAAGCCTCCCACTCATAAACAAATATTTTGATTTCCAAGATTCAAGTTTCCTTATGATTTTATTAATGACTGCAGTCCAATCATTATAAGTAGCATTTCTATAATGAAGAGGAAGCCCTAAGTAAAATAAAGGAAGGGAAGATTGGATACAATCTAGCCTATTACTATATCTATCGATAACGTTTTCAAATATACTAATCTTTGTGAGAGAGGATTTATGAAAGTTAATTTTCAGTCTGGTACAAAATTGGAAACAACAAAGAATTCTTTTGAGATTTAATGTACAACGATATGAAGACTTTAAAAAAATGAGAGTATCATTAGTATATTGAATATTCATGACTTCATGGCCAATATAAGGATACTTAATGCTTTCAATAAGATGATTTTGTTTGCCTAAGTGTAGCATTCTATTAAGAATATGAGTAACAATATTAAGTAGCAAAGGGGATAAAGGATCCCCTTGTCTTAGTTCATTAGAGACGCCAAAATATGATCTAAGGGACCCATTTACCAATATTGAGAATTTGGCTTTGTAAAGACACGTTTTAATCTAAGCAATCTATTTATCATCAAAGCCAAAACTTTTAAAAGAGGCTATAAGAAATTCCCAATTAACATTGTTAAAGGTTTTTTCAAAGTCTAACTAAAGCATTAAAGTTGGCCTATTAGAGGTGTGAAGTAAGTGTAAAGTTTCCTAAGCCACAAGAAAATTGTCACTTATACTGCGACCAAATAGAAAGACACTTTAAAAGTCATCCATCAGATTGTTAAGAATAGAGTTTAATCTTATAGTAAAACACTTAGAGATGATTTTGTAGCTACTATTTAGGAGACTGATAGGCCTTACTCTTGTATTCTATATGTCCTTCTTTTTTCTGAAATGTGTGCAATGAAAGTTTGGTTAATACTATTTAAATTATCAAGACTATCTGTCTGATGGAAGTACTTAAATAGATCTACCAAATCAGGCTTGATCGCATTCCAAAAGTGTTGATAAAAATATAGGGAAAATCCATCAGGACCAAAAGATTTCTCTCTCGGTAGAGAAAACACATTTTATTAATTTTTTTTTTTTGAAAACATTATTTCAAATGTCTGAGATTGAGGAACCTTATGAAACAATAATAGGTCCCATTCTAATAGGGTATGGCTAGATAAAGCTTTATTAAAAGGGAGTAAAAAAATTTGTAATACCATTACAAATATGAGAAGGAGATTCAATCAAAGTATTATTAATAAGTAGAGAGGAGATTGTGTTCTTTTTTCTTCTACAGTTGACTTTTTTTATAAAAAAAGAAAGTGTTTAAGTCTACTTTCTTAAGCCAATGAATTCGAAAATGTTGTTTCTAGTACATTTCTTAGCCTAGAAGAATGTTAAAATGCTCATGTCTCAAGAATTATCTGTACTGCCAATCTTCTATGAATAAAAGGTTAGATTCTGTAAGGACATCTAGTCTATAAATATCCGTTTCAATGGTCTCTAGTTTAGTGTTATAATCGTCTTTGTGTGAACGAAGCTAACTCTTAATATTTCCCTCAATACTTTTAATTTATAAGAGAGTTTTTTAATAGGGTTAGCATTAGATAGAAAATCTATTCATGATTGTTGAATAATATCCATAAAATCATTAAATATCAACCATGACTTATAAAACCTAAAAGGGAATGACTCTTACCCTTGAGGCCTAGTATCTAGGCAAATAAGTATATGATCAGAGATACGCCTATTCTTTCCAATGTAGTTAGATATTGGGAAATGAGATTCTCAATTAGGTGAAACTAGGAAACAATTAAGTTTAATCATGACAGTCTCCTCCTGAAAATTTGTTCAAGTGTAGGAACAATTAGAAGGAGAGAAATCTATTAGACTAGACTCAACAATAAAATTGTTGTAGTTAATCATAAGTGGGGACGGTAGAAGATCTATTAGATTTTTCATGAGAGAGTCTAATGAGGTTGAAATCTCCTTTGACAACCTAATTATCTCCTATTAGACTATATAAGTGACGTAACTCATCTAGAAACTGTGATTTCAAAGAATGAGTGCATGACCCATATACTCAAGTGATAAACTCAATTGAAAAAAAGAAAGTTCCTAGGTGTCTGTTATTCTTAGACACCACAGAAACATCCTAATTATGATGCCTCCATTAGACTTTAAGTTCATGTTTGGATGCAGAAATAAGGACAAAATAAATGCAGAATTATAACAGTAATTCCATTTGACAAATCAAAAAGTAGAATAGTAATTCTTATTCCGATTTACTTATTCCAGAATAGCTATTCCACGACAAAGGTGGAATAAAGTTATTCCGTTAAGTTATTTTCATACATATATAAATACGATATGTTTATTTTTTATCTAAAAATTAATAGATATATAATATAATGTATACATATTTTAAATTAGATATATATCTTAATAATCAAGTTGATTATTATTAATCAACATGTTTTCCACTTATTCCAACATTCTGATACTTATTTTACTTTTCATCTAAATCAGAATATATCTCTATATATACTTATTTACCTTTAAAAAAAATTATTTTCAAATTAAATAATAATATCACCAAAATATTAATAATACTTTTTATTTATTTTTATTTTTCTTATTCTACGTTCAAAAGGGTAACTAAAGAAAACCTAATCCAAGTGCCCCCAACAAGCCCGGACCAAAATGGAAAGTAGAAGAAGAAATCAGCAAACCCGGCAAAATGAACCGACGACGCAAAGGAAGAAACGTATTTAGTCAGGATTTCCCCCGAGACGCGAAGGGGAAAGTTTTAAGACATTCCTTCCCTTGAAATAACACCCAAATAATCCCATCCAACATCTCCCCAGCCAACTGTCCAACCAACCCCCTCGTACCCCCACCCACCCCACCCCCCCCTCCCTCCATTTCTCCACAACCCCCAATCCCTCACCGACCAAAGCCCCAAT
>JAMKQA010062485.1:0-28323 GCA_024699735.1 Posidonia australis
ACTTGTATTAAGATATTTCAGTGTTGTATTAGCTACTTTTTTGTAAAAACTTTGAATGTGAAATCTTATGATGTATAATGGAATGGAATTTTTTTTTTATGAAATCTGTATATGTGGTGAATGTATTTGAATGCCATTCTAACAGGTATTTGAATGTCATTGTAACAGGTATTTGAATGGAATTTTTAATTTTTTTTTTTTTACTGTCCAGTATTAGTGAGGACATAGCGAGGACATTTCCTCGCAAAGATAATGATATCTAGAGAGCACTTAGCGAACAATTTGCGAGGAAATGTCCTCGCTAAAACTGGAACGACCATACAATCGCATTATATTTAGTGAGCACTTACCGAGGAGTTTCCGAGGAGTTACGAAGATAAGGCAAGGACATTACGAGGAAATATTTCCTCGTAATGTCCTCGCACAATCTACACGAGCACATTGCGAGGATAAATTCTCGTAATATTGATTTAACGAGTTACGTAGCTACGAGGATACTTATTCCTCGCAAAGTCCTCGTTAAACTATCTAATGAGGATATTGCAAGGACGTCACGAGGACATTGCGAGGAATATTGTTCTCGCTAAATGTCGATTTTCTTGTAGTGATACATTGTTGTAAAATAATATTTTTGTCTCAATCATGCTATTATTTAACATGTTTATTTACAATGTTTTTGGTTTAAATAAAAAGTTAATTTTTTCAAAAAAAATGAAAAAAGATTGGAAGATCCATTAGACCCGAGACCCGGACACAGACCCATTATCTTCATGAGTCTGGGTCTGGATCTAGGTCTTGATTTTAAAACCCGGACCTAGACCCGGACCCAGACCCATGAAATATGATGAGTCTGGGTCTGGGTCTGGGTATAGGTAGACCCGTACCCGATCCGTTGCCACTCCTAGCTAAAGGAGTGGAGTAGAGGAATGAGGCAAGGTGGCGAGGGGAACTTAATTGGGCCGTCATTACTCTCTTAACCTAAGTTGAGAACTCTGAAAAGGCCACCCAATTAAGCCTAGTTGGATACTTGTGTGGTGCTTGCCATATGCCTTTCTATTCTTGATCTTTTGTTTCTAGTCTTCTTGTAATTGCACGCTACCTTTGTTCTTTTTTCTTTTTTTTCGCACTAGGATTTGAACCATGGTGAGGATTATGGAATCAAAGAACCAAAGGAGAAACAAAGAATCAGAACCTTGGACCAGAGGGACTTTGTATTATTAGAAATTCTGTATTTTGCGAGGACCTCTAGTGAAAATATAGTGAAAAAATGTCTTTGCAAAATTTTAACAAATATAAATCATGAGGATATAACAAAGAAATGTCCTTACAATATTCAGGTAAGATTATAACAAGAACGTTTCATTACTAAGTCCTCACTAAATATTTCCTCTATCATCGCTATCCCTTCAACTTACCCCATTGCATGGTACTCTTTCGTCAATTAGAATTGACAATGTATCCTTTTGTCACATGGGAGGTATGTTGTATTAGCGTGATACTGTAATCTACTTGCACATTTATGTGAACGAGGAAGAGATGATGGGATCCGATAATAGAATGTGAATTGATAGATATTAGTTTCCAAGTTTGTTAGTATACTACTATGCACTCTCATTATAATGCACTGAATCATGGGTCAATTTTTTACTGACACTTTTTTTTTCAATCATGGCTAAGTTTCATAGATAAAATCTAGCAATGACACCATAATGTAGATAAAGTTTACAAAGCATACTTTCATAGATAAAATCTAGCAATAACACCACATTGTAGATAAAGTTTACAAAGCATACTTTCATAGATAAAATCTAGCAATGACACCACAATGTGGATAAAGTTTACAAAGCATACTCCCCTGAAGAGAGTGAAATGACAACAACAACGACTGGCCTATTGCCTAGAAACAATAACTAGAAAGATCTCTACGAAATGAGAGAACCAACACAACTGAATTTAATCTATCAACTTCTATCACGCAACAAAAGAGGACTTCAGCAGCAACAACCTCTCAAATTGAACATTTGTAACATCTACAACAAAAGGAGAAACATAATCCAACTCCAACAAACCATAAAGGAGATGAACCAAAAGGAAAGTACAGTAAGAGATATGTTGTTGTGTATAAATCAGGCCTCCTCATAATCCAAGAGATCACCATTGTTAATGTTGAACGGTGGTACTTCCTTGGTAGCAGTAGTTGCGGCATCTTGCAGTCTGGTATCCTCCATAGGCTAGATATCTTGAATGGGGTTAATGCCTGCAGCAACTTCACGAAATACCTTCATCTTCCTCAAGTTGATAGAAAGTAATTGAATTATCACCATTACCATTGCCATTATCCATGATGAAAAAATTTGTCCACCGTAGAGATAAAGAAATAATCTTATCAATACGAAACGTGAAATTGCTATTAACATCACGAAAGACACACCAAGGACAAGATATAACAATCATATTCCAAGAGCACAAATCAAGTTGGAATCTACTAAGACTATAGAGTCAAACTATGTTGTCAATATGCTCCATATTCATGCCGTTAGTGCCAAGGAAAAAATTCCAAATGGAATCACATAAGGGCAAAGAATAAAAAGGTGTAAGCAATCTTTAATCATACTTCCACAGAAAGAACAATTCGGATCCCCCATTCCTCCTATTTTTGTTAAGTTTTTCTTGGGAGAATTTTGTCGTTGACCACAAGCCAAACAAAGGCTCAAATTTTAGAGGAAGTTTCACTTTCCAAATAGATTTCATGAATTTGGGCCAAGTTCCTCCATCCCATAGAAAGCTATAGAAACTTTTGGGGGAGAAGATAATGTAGAGGGATCTATCCCATGTAATCAAGTCATATCCCATCTAATCAAGTCATAGAGAAAAATTATGCCATTTGGTTATTGCATAAAGCAATCTCTAGGTTATGGTTATTGCTTCAAGGGTGATCTTTTGTCCTTTTGTCATGCAAAGATGTCTTTGAACTTCTTTCAAATTATGCCATTTACTTTTCCAAAAGCACTCTCCCACAAAAAAGGAACAAAAGGCAATGAATTTCAAGCATTCCTAGTAAGGGATGATCTCTGAGAGGTGATGTTTAGGATACCTTTGTGTGAACCATCTCAAAGGTATCTAAAACAAAGAACATCACACCATTTAACCAAGTGGCCATTTAGAAGTTTCCATAGAGACTTGCATCTTAGACCAAGTACGCTAGGTTTGTTACATTCTTTACTTCTGTAAACATTTTTCCATCGTAGAGATTATAGTCTTGGGAACTTCTTTAATTTCTTCACCTTTCTAGAGAACGTTATTACAGATTGATTCAATACAAGTTTCCATTTTTCAAGACAGGTCGAGTAGGGGTGGCAATTCGACTTGTTGTGTCCTAGTTGGTGTTAATGTAGGTTGTATTTGTGTTGACTTATATTTTACCATAATTTGACATGCATAACGTCACTAATCAACAAAGATGATGTCTTTTAACATTTAGAAATTAATTTATACAAAAAAAAAGTGATCATATGTTTATATATTACTTCAAAAAACATCAAACTAGTCAGAATTAGGACAAAAAAATTTATTGCAAGTTAAAAACGGGTTAATGAGTCGTAATTATGTCAAGTAAAGTTATGTTCATTGATTTTAAAAAATATTAAATAATAATGCAATATATAATCAAGTTGACAAATTGAATCATGTCAAATCGAGTTGACAAGTCAAGTCACAGATTGCCATCCCTAAGTAGAGAATCAAAAGCTGGTAAGTTGCAAGAGTTGAGAAGACAACACCAAGCAAGGTTATCCTGACCCCTAATGAGAGGAAATGACCTTTCCTGGGTCCGAGTCATTGTTTTATTTTATCTATCAACGGATTCCTATTTGGTGCAACTTTTAACTTTCTGAAAAGAAGCAGAAGACCTAGGTAGCATAAAGGGTGTCATGCTAATTGGCAACTGAGGAGGTGACACAAGTTCTTTAGCTCCTAACTGCAAATAGCAATGTCAGCTGTGGACAATTTCTGGAAATTAATCTTGAAACCATAGGTTAATTGAAAGTAGTAAAGGTGCACATTAAGTTTATTATTACATTTAATGAGAAGGGATGTGGAAAATCTGCCAGTTATCTGCATATAGCAAGTTTAGCAGTATTAAGTCTTAATGTGGAAAGAACTGCATCCATTTTCTACTGACGTTCCGAAAAATGGAAAAAGAATTGTTGTAGTGTGACATTTCATTCTAAGAAGACAGAAGGTTAGTGGAATTAGTTTGTTTCACTCTTCTTCTTTTTAATAATTCTATATCCATTAGGATTCGAATTCGTAATAATAATCATGTAGGATGTAGCGAATGAATTATGTTTTGTTTGGTTAATTTGTTTCACGTGCCACACCTCTTTCTGGGCCAGGAATAGTCTACTACTGTTGGTCCACATAGAGAACCATCTCCAGCCCATGAACGACATACAAATCCAAATCCACCTCAGTTTTCGTACTTACCTCATCTTCGACTCCTCTTCTCCCCTTCTCCCAAACCCAAAACCCCTGTCTGGATTCCGCTTCTTGAGGGTATCTCTTCCCCTCCTGCCGGCAATGGAACAACCCAAGCCTCCCAATGCTGACAGAAACAGCAAGAACGGGAACAGCAATCAAGTCAGCAGGAAGAAGGCCCCGACGCCGGAGGAGCTTGTGGCGCACTACGAGGCGCAGGGTCTTGACAACAAGGAAGCGTCTCTCAGAGTCATCCAGGAGCTCCGTGGCATGCTGTACCAGACGGCGGCGTCCGGGAACAAGAAGAGTGATAGATTCATGTCCGACACCGTCAGGAAACTCGACAACATCAACACCCGCCTCGCCATCGTCGAGACCAAGCTCGACACCAAGCCCGGGTTCGCTGAGGCCATGACCATCGGGGTCACCACCGGCTCTGCGATTACTGCCCTTCTTGGTGGGTTCGGTAAGATCTGGGGGGCTGTCAAGAGCGCCACCGGCTCCAACCACTCAGCTTAGATCAGCATGATTTGGCTTGTGCTTGTTCGTTTTTTCGTTGGTTTTGAATTTTTGGTCTCTTGTGATGCGTAACCATCGTTATTACAATTGTTATGATTTCAGTTCCAATGAGATATTTATCTACACTTGAGGTATAGAATGAAACTTGGGAGTATTTCATATGCTGCGTTGTGTAATTTGGCATGGCAATCCCTGACATCAATACACGATTACCATCCGATTATTATTTTGAAATATTTATGTTAATGAACATAACCTTTTTTTGATGATTTTTACTCTGTTATTATAAGTTTAACAGTGTTAAACTTATATTAGGCTTATTTACACGAGACACATTCTATTGTCTAAGTCTAATTATGATCAGCAAGCTTTTCTTCAATAACACCAACACATCAATGATTATTATATTTACGGTCGTTGGAGATTACATACAAAGATAGGTTTATACAAGCACTTGAACAGATTATGAGTCTGGGCAGAGTAATAGGATTACAGAGGAGTAGCTGAGCATGGGGTATATGTTTGCATCTAGGAAGTGCTCGTATTGTTTGATGGCAATATTCCTATCGGGGAGGTCGTCGGAGAGGAAATCGTAAGGCGCAGGTTTGCTTGTGTCGACTAGGGGCTTCCACTTGTAACCTGGGCGCTCTGGCAACGCTACTGTGACTTGGAGGTGGCTTGCATTGAAGGCAACGTATATTTCTTTCTTCACTGAATCCTTCTGCCAAAAATCCCAAAACATAAGAATGAGGTCAGATAGACAGGCCACTAGAACTAATTGATGTTCTTGTAGAATCAAGCTGTTATTGATGCTTGTAGTCAAGTGAATGGTTCAAAACCTCTTTCCAAATTGATCACATTGGAGCATTTTCACTGCTGAATCCATTCACTCACTTTTTGTTCTTTAATGTGTACCCGGGTGTCGTTTATGTAGAAATTATAAGAGTGGGTCCTCAGAAGAACGGAGTTTAAATTGAATGAAAAAATTACAGATGTTTTGAACTTACCAAGGAAAAGGCCACAAATCGGTTCGAATCTGACCAATCTGGCTTCCCAACCTGATGACCGTGCCACTGCAATCTTTCTGATGTTGGAAAATCATCCAGACCAAGGGACTCACATTCACTAAAGGGACAAAACAACCCAAAAGAAATCGTCATGCAGCATACAATACAAAATACTTATTCAACCATAAGAAAAAGAACTGGAATCTATATGATGTATTTACCTACGAAACCTAATCATGAGACGACAAAATCGGAATAAGTCTGAAGATGATTCCTCCTTTTTATCCCAACGAAAATAGTTGATCTGCAAGAGAGAAATGTCCATGTCAACTCCAAACCAAAGAGAGTGAGGAACAGGGGACTACAATATAGAGCGAGAAGCTTACATAGTTGTCGTGACAGTAAGTGTTGTTATTGCCTCCTTTGGTGTGACCATATTCATCACCCATGTGAATCATCGGTACACCCTGACCACGTCAGAGAAGATAGTTAGATTGAATAATCTTAACCAGTTCATTGTGGTTGAAACTACGCACAAGAAAAAATGCCATTCTATAAATAACCAATTTTTAACTTCTAAGGTACAAAATTCAACAGCATGCAAATCAGCAAATGACTAGGTTATAGGCTTGCAATTCGACCTAGGACACTGAAAGTTGATGACTCGATGCAAATACCAGAGAAGATGTGACTCTAGTTAAGCCCTCAATTTATGTTGAAATTGAAGTAATAATATAATAATCAACACGTAACTAATTGAATCCTGCGATGCTACCAAGAGTAATTGGAAATCAAACAAAGAGGAATTACACTAGTAGGACACAAGCTAATATGCATATTAACAAAGCTCGTGTGCTCCAGATATGAGACCCCTTCTTTTGCCAGCTGGATACATTGACTTCTTGTATGCTTCTGTTTAAAAATGCGGAAAGCTAAGAATCCAATTGAATCATCAGTAGCATGATAAAGTTGAGGCTTTCCAAGAGGCTGATGGAAGATGCAATTTGTATTAAGAAGATAGACCAAAAGTTTAAACTTCACAAACTAGGTAAGCAAGTGGCTTGCAGACTAACGCCCTGTTTGGTAAAAAATCTCGGTGTCCGGGTAATGTCTAAATCTTGAAAAGACCATTAGTTGAACCAGACACTCCTTGATACAACAGAATATGCATGTAAGTCGACATAAAATTGATTATGTGAAAATACTTTGTTTAAGAATTCAACTTTACATTGATTATGATAAAATCTATTTTTTACTTCACTTTTTAAACCTAACAGATTTTACAGTTATAATTGGACAACTATTCTACTTCAACTTACGTGTACAAAATCAAGATTCTATAACTAAAATTTATTTCATAATTTTTACCAAACGGAACCTAAATTAAGTTACAATGCTAAACCCATAAATGTCAATGGTTAGTTGAAAAAATGCTTGGCAAATTATTGATCCTAAGAGTAATAAACATGAAAGGCAGGACCTTGTACAGTTAGCACGTCTCGTCAAGACTTACCTGAGAGACCATTAGGCAAAGGAAGAAGTTCCGCATTTGTCTCTTTCTCAATCTTTTTACGAGCACGCTTACAAACTCTCCCTCCTACATAGGCATCAGAGAAAAATTATTAATAGCAGTTACTACATCTAAAGACATGGAGCACAACAGAAACTTATGGCATATGCATGAATAACATAAAAATAAAAATTGAATAGCATTTTCAAGTATGAATTAGCATAAGGTCCATGGAAAATATATAGGCAGGTTCAAGCACCTAGTATACCTCTCCACAATTCCAGCTATTATTGTGGTTTTCTCCATCATTATTATTTTCCCCATTTGATACGTTATGTTTGTTGTTGTACGTAACCAAATCAGCTAATGTAAATCCATCATGTGCACAGACAAAATTGATGCTATTCCACGGTTTTCGGCCTCCATCCTGTTTCAGTGAGCAGTGAATATAAGATTACAATAAAAACTGCATAACAGTACCAAGCATTTTTGAAAGTTGGACAGAGTGGTTTGTATCACAACCTCACAATCCTGGTGTCATCATTGTTGGGGACTGGCCCCATAATTTAACAAAAAACTCTACCAAGCATTCTGAAAGTTTTTGCATTAACTGCTGGTATGCTTCCCGTCAAACAGAAACAAATATAGCTAGTAATAAGTCTAGTAAAATATCAGAGTGTGAACAGCCAATATTCTATACCACTTGAAGAAAATTGATATGATAATTCCCAATATGTGGCAAACAGGCGCTGCTGTTGTAGTGACTTGTAGCCATGGTACTAAATGTCTACGCGTGTCACCGAAATTTCACCGACACGTATCTTATTTTCAATTTACTGATACGACTCCGACACGATGTCGAAATGGAAGTTTTCTGAACAAATATAAATTTTTTTTACCGTGTTTCCACCGACACAATTTCGACATACCGATATTTTTCCGACACATGTCTGTTTTTCACCTTATCAAAGTCCGACACGAAATCGACATTTAGAACCATGCTTGTAGCTATTGAAATAAATGTTTTTTTTTTTTGAAATTGGTTATATATATATATTACTAATTAGAAAATTACCTGACTATGAAACCACCACCAAGTATCAAAGTTTGACTAAGTAAAGAAGCAAATTGAACAAAACACAACCAAAAGTATCAAAATATTACACTCGAAAATAAATGTCAAAAATGCAAAAATAGTAAAATTTCCGCTCAAAGTCTCCAGATCCCACAGGAACGACTACTGCTCAACCAGAGTAGGACTTGCTGATGTAGGTGGAGCAAAGGCAATAATTCCGACAGCAGAAGCAATGGATTGGGTCACCTGATCATGAGTTGCTTGCTCACAGACCTAACCCCAATCTTCATGCATATTAGCCAAGAGCTGCTGAAATAAATGTCTCATGCACTATCTCAGGACAAGTGTCTTAAAGTCAGCATATTATGTATTATGTGTAGTGGATTATTGAGTTATTGGATAGCCATCAAGTCTAACGTATCTAATACTCCCATATAAATATATAACTCCACAATCAGTGATATAGATTATCTTTTTCTCCAATATCTTTATTTCTACATGGCACCAGAGTATAGGGGAAAACGTTAGGAACCTTTTTCTTCACCACCACCACCCGTCGACCACCTCCAGGCGTCGGACCACCTCCTTCCGCAGCCAAAGCCACTAGTTCACCCCTCTAGGCTCGTTGTCGGCCACTCCAGTCCATTTTCTGCTAGTCTGTGTCCACAGGAAAGGGCCAAGCCGTCCTCCAGGCCCTCCCGAGGCTTCTCTGTCCCTTCCTGTAGCGCCGATAGGGGGTTCCAACACCCCTAAGCCGCTAATGGGGCAATCCAACCCCTGTTTTGTCACCAACTGGCGTCTCAGGCCATTTATTAGGCCTCCTCGTGTCTTTTCATCATCATAAGTGTATGGAGACCTAATATCCACACGTATTCGTGCCTCTAAACTGTGTTGGTGGTCTCCGAAGGTGGTTGTGAGTTGTTTTAGCCTTGTCTACACCAAAGTAGTGCCTTTTCCTATACCAATACAATGAAATCAGACCACCTATCCTACTGTTTATCACGGCTACCCATGAGTCCTTGGTGAAAAATCTCAGTAGAACCTCTGAAAAACTTAATAACAAGAATTATCTCCGTTGGACACAGAATTTTGAGACATTTATTGCAGCACGTCGCAAGATTAGTCATCTCACCAAGCCGCCTCCTTATAATAACGATGTAACTTATGAATTATGATGATGATGCGGTCATTATTTCTTGATTGGTAAATAACATGGAACTTATGATTGCAATAAGTGTTATGATATTACGATCAATAACGAAAATCTGAGAAACGTTGTGTCTCACGTATGGTCACGAGAAGAACATATCCAGAGTCTTCGAGGTTTATAAGCAGTTGTTCACAATACGACAGGACGATCGGTTTGTTCAGGAACATTACGGGCTATACTTGTCGAGCTTCAAGTCTACCAATCTTTGACTACTAATATCACCTAGATAAGACAGTCTCATGAAGAACTGGTTGTAGCAATCCGCCTCTTTAATTTGACTCCATTATTCAAAATAATGAAAGTTATAATCTATATACATGATTAGGTAACGTGTACTTATCAGGTTTTTTTACCTTAGACACGAAAACGACCGATTTAATAATCTTGTCTACCGAATAGACAGGATAAGTACATGAGACATGATAAAGGTGTGGAATGAGAAGCGAAAACAACTATATTATTTCATAACAAAGGATTACAATCTTCTATATATAGGAGAAGATATACTTAACCCACAAGTAACCTATTAACTGAATAACATAAAGATCTATATAATGATCTATTTATTCTAACACTCCCCCTCAAGCTAGAGTATCTAACATGCACAGCTTTTTACATATATGGATACAAAAAAAAAGACTTGATCCAAAAAAAGCATACTAACAGAGCAATCGGACTACTACATCAACACGTGGACTTGACAGGTCCACACAACGGAGACAACGTAAGATCAGAAACGTCAATAAGTAGCTAGACTGCTACACCAATACGTGTGGACGTGACATGTCCACACAACAGAAACAACGTCTGAAAGTCGTCAAAGACAAGTATATTTTTTTTTCTCTTCTTCTCACACATTCTTTCCACCCCCCCACCCCCTTTATTTTCTTCACATTCTCTTCTCTCTTTTTTTTCTTTTCCTTCTTTAACCTTTTCTCACCTTTCTCCTCTCTTTTTTTCATTCTCTCTCTCCTCTGTTTTTTTCCCTTTTTCATTTTCTCTCTTCTCCCTCCTCACTGTTTCTTCTTCTTCCTCCTCACCTGACAACAGAGGATTTATTGCGGAGACAGCAGAATGGTCCACCGGAGGCAGCCAGACGGCTCGACGGGGCCTGGGAGTGCGACTGGAGGCACGCCCCAAGGCTGACAGTGCATGCGAAAGGCCCTGCACGGCCCGATGACACGATTGGGAGGGCCTGGGAGAGCCAGAAGCGCTGCTGGACTAGTTTACAGGGGGGCGTGACAGTGCAGGAGAGCCTGACAGCGCGGCGAGAAGGGCATATGGGAGGCTTCGACGGCGCAGGAACTCTCCTTCTTCCTCTCCCCCTTGCCCTTTTTTTAAAAAAAAAAATGTTGGATGACTGACGGTTAGAGAAGAGAAATCGAGGCTATCGGCACTGAAGACGGCCTGAGACGACGAACGACGGTTTTGGAGGGCTGGACTACCCCTATCGGCGGGACTGGAGGAGACTAGAGGGGCCACGTCTGCCACGGTTGGCCTAGACTATCCAGGACGGTGCCGTCGGTGGCTTGGACTGACCTGCAACGACGGGAGGAAGGCCTAGACTGGCCGACAACGACTGGAGGAGGGCTGGAGCTGCTGGACGGCTCCAACTGCAGCCTGGAAGGCGACAAACATGACAGCTGACGGTGCAGACGACGGTGGACTGATCGACGGATGTCACAGGTTAAGGTTTTTCTCACGGAACAGGGAGAAGACGAAGAAATGAAAACGGACAGAGGACTTTTGGTGTTTTCCTCACGGGACTGCCGCCGTCGCCGATAGTGGATCAACGACGACGACGGCTACTGCATTGTCTCTCTCTCTTTCTCTCAAACCTTAAGGTTTTTCCTAAGCTCTGATACCATGTGGAATGAGAAGGGAAAACATCTATATTATTTCATAACAAAGGATTACAATCTCTTATATATAGGAGAAGATATACTTAACCCACAAGTAACTTATTAACTAGATAACATAAAGATCCACATAAAGATGCATTTATTTTAACAATGGATAAACCCAAATATGGTTATATCGTGTCGTGTCAGAAATTGACAGATCTACTTATGATGACTGGTTTGCTGATGATGTGGTCATTATTTCTTGATTGGTAAATAACATGGAGCTTATGATTGCAAGAGATGTTATGATATTACGATCAATAAAGAAAATCTAAGATACGTTGCGTCTCACGTATAGTCACAAGAAGAACATATCCAGAGTCTTCGAAGTCTATGAACAGTTGTTCACCATACGATAGGACGATCGGTCTGTTCAGGAACATTACGGACTCTGCTTGTCGAACTTGAAGTCTACCAATCTTTGACTACTAATATCATCTAGATAAGACAGTATCATGAAAACTAGTTGTAGCGATCTAACTCTTCAATTTAACTCTTAATCTCAGTTCTCAGATCAAGAGACAGATTCTCGAAGCTAACAATGTACCTAATCTATAGTCTACTTTTGTCAAAGTCTTGCGTATTTCCACAGCAATGCGTATTTCCACAGGAATTCCTTTTTCAATGCCTGATTAGTCAGCTATGATAGCTACGCTTGATAAAGGACACGATGGCTCACGTGGAAATGGTCATAGGCGTACAGATATTGGAGGATGCTCTCGTTGCACTCATTGTGGCCAAGCAGGTCATCGAGTCGACAGATGCTGGAATTTGATTGAACGACTTTCCACAACGCATGTTTTTACTGAGGCTATACCATTCATTTCTACCAGCGAAGAGCAGGCAGTTACCATCTCTCAAGCTGACTATGATAGGCTCCTACAGCTACAGATCACTGATTCCACCACTACTACCTCTCATTCTCCTTCCACAGGTACTAGTGCTCTCCTAGTTTCTAAAGATCCTTCTTGGATCATTGATTCTAGTACTTCCTCTCACATGTCAAGTACAAAAATCTTATTTATATGTCGGACTTATCTGACTCAACTTTCTGATATTCGATCTGTAGCCATCGCTGATGGTCGATCTTACCCTGTTACTGGAGAAGGAGTTTGCAAACTTCTTCTCAGCTTTTTATTTAAAATGTCCTATATGTACCTGATTTTCCTGTTAATTTCCTTTCTATTAATGCTATTACTAAACAATTTCTCTGTTATGTCACCTTTTTTCCTTTTCACTGCACGTTTCAGGATTTACAGACGGGAAGGAGGATTGATTTGAACCGTGAACAAGACAATGGCGAGTACCTGCTGGTCAATGATGATATACCACGAAGATTAGCATCTGTAACATCCACCTTTGAGCCTTCTACTCTGTGGCACTACTGCTTAGGTCACTTTTCTTACCAAAAATTGTAGCAGGCTTTGCCATGAGTTTTTGTTTTCCCGTTTGATTGTGAATCGGATCAATTGGGTAAGTACCATCATGTTTCCTTTAGACATTTACGTCTTATGTCGAGTCCTGCATTATTTGAGTTAATCCATTATGATATCTAGGATCCTACTAATGTTCCATCTGTGTCTGGTCATCGTTATTATATTGTGTTTATTGATAATTTTTCAAAAATGTCTTGAGTCTATTTGCTTAAAGATCGGAGTCATATTTATGATGTATTCAAAACATTTATTACAGAAATAAAAAATCAATTTGATGTTACTTTGAAATACTTACGTACAGATAATGCTCTTGAATTTATTCAGTCCAAAGTTAAATCTTATTGTACATCCTTAAGTATTATACATCAGACTACTTGTTCTCACACCTCTCAATAAAATAAGATAACTGAGCACAAACACAAGTATATACTTGATGTCACTCGCACCATCATGCTTCACATGAAAGTTCCTATCTTTAGTCTACTGTTGCTCTTACTGCAACATATCCTATTAATAGGATGGCCTCTACTCTTTTAAGCAGTGAAGTACCTTTTCGACGCCTTTAGTCAGATACCACCTTATTTCCGTTAACCCCTCGTGTGTTAAAATGTGTTGCCTTTGTCCAAGATCTCTCCCTTGGACTTGATAAATTATCTTCCAGGTCTATCAAGTGTATTTTTATGGGTTATTCCAAAACTCAACGGGAGTATCGGTGTTTTCATCCTCCGTTCAGATGACATTTTGTGTCTATTGATGTTACATTTTTTGAGTCCATGAGTTATTCTAATGATTCTGCACCTGTCGTTAAGTCAGTTCCTCTTCCTTTTATTGTTGAGTTCTCTATTGCAGGTCACTAGGATGCCCCCACTATTTGTACAGAGGCCCCTCATCCTTTACAAGTATATCAACACAGTTGACAGACACCAGTTCCTCTCACAACAGAACCAACCTCCTTTACAAATGTAAATCTACCTCTTAGTAATTCTGACCTACCAATAACCCTTCGAAAAGGTATCCGTTCTTCCACTATTGATCCAATATCCAATTTTATTTCCTATGACTCTTCATCCTCATTTTCGTAGTTTTACCTTGTCTCTCTCTTTTGAATCTGTTCTCAAGAATCATCAAGAGGCATTCTTACTTCCTCAGTAGAAGATAGCAATGGATGAGGAGATAACTGCATTAGCAGTTCGTAACACTTGAGAGTTGGTGACCCATCCTGTTAGAGCTAATGTAGTCACTTGTCGATGGATCTACACTGTGAAGTACAAGACTGCAACACCATAGACAGATATAAAGCCAAACTGGTTGTTCGTAGATTTACTCAGGCATATGACATTGATTGTGTAGAGACATTTTCACCTGTTGTCCACCTCAACTCCATCAAAGTCATCTTATCCATTGCCATCAATAATTACTAGGAACTGTATCAATTAGACATCAAAAATGCCTTCTTATATAGTGATCTGACTGATTCTGTGCTTATGGAGCAACCTTCAGGGTATGTTACTCAGAAGAAGGATAAAGTATGTAGGTTAAAGAAGGTGATTTATGGTCTTAAACAGAATCTCAGAGCCTTTTTTGAAAATTCAGTAAAATGATGATGATTAGGGTTTCCAGCGATGTATTATTGATCACTCTGTGTTCTATAAGAAGATTGGTAGTGGATGTGTGCTTCTTATGGTTTATGTTGATATACTGGTAACTAGTAGTGATAAAGAGAGCATTAAAGAGATCAACAAACACCTTATGACACATTTTGTCACTAAGGATATGGAAAAGTGAAGATATTTTCTAGACATAGAATTTACTTATGTAAATAGAAAAATGAACTGTCTTAAAGGAAGTATGCCTTTGATCTCCTCTAAGAAACAAATCTTTTGGGATACAAGCCATAGAATACTCCAATTAAACAGCCACCATCCTTCTAGGACACCAATTCAGAGCTGTTAAAGGACTCTGGTCAGCTCAAAAGATTAATTGGGAAACTCATATATTGATAGTGACTCAGCTAGGCATTTTGTATGTAGTTAGCTTACTGAATCAATTCATGCATGAACTCAGGGAATACACCAGAGTGAAGTCCTACGTGTTCTTTCCTATGTTAAAAATACTCCAAGCAAAAGATTGATCTACAAAGATATGTGGGAGGAAATCTCGTTACCTAGCGTAGTAAGAAGTAGAAATGTTGTGTTTCAATCTAATACTGAGATAGAATATAAATCCATGACTCAAACAGCTTGTGAGATAATGCAAATCCGATCTCTCTTGTTGAAACTTGGCTTTACCGTTTAGCTACCGATGTCGATGTATTGTGATAATCAAACAGTTATTTTCATTACCAATATAATCTCATGTTTCATGAGCACACAAAGAATATAGAAGTTGACTGTTATTATGTGTAAGATATGATGATGAAAGGAATCATTTTTACGTCTTACACTCAATTATCAGAGCAATTGACTGACATTTTCACGAAGGAGTTGAATGTTGGAGTTTTTGAGTCGTTATGTACAAGCTGGGCATAATTGATATGTATACTCCAACTTGAGAAGAAATATTAGAATTAGTATATCATATATTAGATGTAGTGAGTTATCAGATTATTGGATATTCATCTAGTCTAAGGTATCTAATACTCTCATATAAATATTTAACTCCACAACCAGTGATATATAGAATATCTTTTTCTCCCTTATCTTTATTTCTACATGAATTTCTTTCCTTGAAGTAGAATGCATATAAATAAAAGGGAAAATTAACATGATAATGTTACTATTTACATATAATAGAGAATAAAAGATGGGTTAGACAAATTGCAATGACGAAAACATCCAAAGATCAACAAACAAAATTAATCAGCATACTTCTACGACAGCAACAGGTCCAGATAGCCCATGTTATCTACTTTGCGGCTTGATTATAATGACCACAAACAAAACCAAAAAAAACAAGAGATCAGTTATCAGCCCATGCTACATAGTTCTAACAAGATACCATGACAATTAGCTTCAATAATATTAATATGCAATTAAAAGTTGACATGTAATTCCAAAAAGATCATTCTTCAACAGATATTTCATAGAAACATATTTAACAAATTGTTATTGTAAGCGATAAAGTTTTGCAAACAATCACCTGGTAGAGATTGGGGCTTCCACATATGCATTTAGCAAAAGCCCCAGAAAACCCATGTGTGCCCTTGATGAACTGCCGAACTATATCACGATACTGCAGATTTGAGAATTGGGAAAATATAAGAATTCATAAAAGCACTGGAGTATTTCAGGTAATAGATATGCCATATAGCTATATTTTCCCAACAGAGAAAGATTTTTTACATCACTTGCGGATGTGGCTTTAACAGAGAATGTCCCTAGGGGCTTCCCTACAGGGACGAGGTGGTCTTCTATTGCTGTTTTTTTATACAAGAATTCATATTGGAATGGGAAAAGAAATAGTTCCCAACTACAACAGAATTTGGTGTCCTTCCTTGAAAAATCACTTGCTTTTATTCCCCCCGTGAATGTGTATGTGTAAAACATTACAGTTGCTGTGGCGGTTGAGCCTGCTGGCCCAGTGGTGGATACCAAGCTCAACCAATCTGCTGCATTCCACCCATCAAGAGGCCAACATGGTCAATCTGCAATTGATAATTTCAAGGACTTTGATTCGCTTGATTCCCTCTTTGGTACTCCAAAAAAAAGGCTCTACCGCCTAGAGAATGTATCTCTCGCAGTTTTGAAGTTGTAAGCCTGCAGGTCACAAAGAAAGGTTCTTGGAATCCTTGTTGGCTTAGCATTTAAATCTCTTAGGCTGCTTTCTAGTGTCAGATGACTCTTTTAGGATGTGAATATCCTAGGAAAATGATCTAAGTGATCGTCACCTTACTCTACTTTCCAATTGAGCCAGTCATTGCATTCTAGCTTCGAGTGAGAGTTCCTCTAAGAGTTCAAGTTCCGAAGTGCCCTCCTTTGCAAGAGGATGATTCATTCTTGAGAGCCCAAAAGTCACTTGCCACACCAGAACCTTCCTCCAAGGGTCCTAGGGATGAACGGGCAGCAAGGGGGAGGCATAAGGAGGGTATGTACTCTGTTTTGAACAACCACATTCAATGCATCAACACTCAGGGTCAGACAAAACGAGTGTTCAAACAGACCAAAATTGTCCTCCCCAGGGGCAAGCAAGTGGAAGGCCTTGATGCATTCATACCTCAAACTAAGATTGGCCCATCCACACATAGTAATATAATCATTGAGAAATGATTCAAGATTATTACTTACATGTTTTTTCAATTGCAACATTACCAGATTTTCCATTGAGCATGACTTACAGTCTTAGTCATCATATGACAAGCACTTAACTACCTCTACCTTTCTACCCACCATATCCGCTGAATGCCTCTCGGACAAACGATGCATACTTGGGTAGTAGCAAAACCAGTCTCACCTATATTGTAGCAATTACAAAATAGAATTTAATGTCTTTAAGGGCTTGATTGTGCACAAAAAACAAAAGAAAAATAGATTCACTTTTGAGTTTTGACCAAGTTCCTGTTATTGGTAAATATGATGGAAAATAAAGAGAAATTAGAAATTGTGTTTGTGCATTTCGATGGAACGGAAAGTGTAGGTTTCCCTTGATTTAATTTCCAGCTTGGCTTGGAAAACTAGTTTCAACTATCTCTTTATAGTTGGGAAAGTAAGGAAAACTTCATTCCCTCCATTTTCATTCCCTGGTCTCCTAGTGTACAAATTCCAATTTATTTATATAAGAACCAAATAGTGGGGATGGCTATATACTTCAGTTATATTCTATTATTATGCAAAACCAAATATAATGATCATTAGAGGGGTTATGCTTCGCTGTGTTTATTAATTTAAATGTTTCGGTATGCAATTGCCATAATTTTTGACATTTTTTAATTCCTTACTGTAGAGAAATCAATTTATTTGTACCCAACTCCCAGGCTTGCATGTTAACTGTTCACCTAATTGTATGCATTGATTTTGTACAAAAAAGTGTGTATATGCTTGGTTCAAAATGTCAAATTCATTCACAGAAACCCAGAGATAGATAATCACAGACATACCTGCCCATTCCATTCTGACCAAACACCACAATGTGGAAAACTGCCAACCTGGTAGAGACCCGCAGCATCCCAGGCTTCAGCAATAAGCTATTATCAGGAGAGAAAAAATCAAATATATTATCAAGAATATTGGAAAAAATCTTGAGTAACCAGGATATGATAAAGACAATAAAAATCCATGCACTGTTAAATTAAAAAGTTTGATAATATGGTAACCAACAAAAGAATTGATTGTCGTGCAACAGTTTGATAGCGAAAGCAGGTCATAAGTTTGGTTCATCAGGATGTGCAGAAATTGTGATCCCATTAGTGACAATTGGCAAGCCATAAGTGGCATACAGTGAATTCCCAATCACAATATGCCGCTCTTTCCGGTAAACGAATTCCTAAAGACGAGTAGAAAGAATACGATACCTTAACTCCTTGCAGGATAGGATCATTACTAATCATATCAATTAGAGGAGGATTTTTTAGAGGTGTTCCCATGGTCAACATGTCATCTTCTGCTGGATTTCCAAATGCATTAGCTGCATCCCACATACTTAAGAAGAAGAGAAAATAGAAGATGAGGATCCGATACAAAACGAAGAGATGAAATTCAGACTTGTAAACTGTAGATGACCTTGATGCCCTGGTCATAATGGAAGCGAGATCAAAGCGGAAGCCATCAATGTGCATTTCAGTAACCCAGTATCTGAATCATCAAAGGAAGTAGCAAAATGTAAGTTTTCCTACAGTGACAAAGGAATTTACAACAGTAAAGAGGCATGGTACAAATTTCCAGTTGCAAAATAAATCCTGCAATGCTGTAAATGTCATAATTGGGAAAATGAAAAACTTGGTCAATGTATACACAGGGACTACCTTAGCGACTCCAATATAAGTTGTCGAACTACAGGGTGGCTACAATTGAAAGTATTCCCACAACCAGAGTAGTTATAAAATTCACCCTATAAAAGAAAACATCACTTGGATTAATTATTTATTCAAAATATGCCAAGCAACTAATGTAAAGATTGAGCAAGAAGCATAGACTTGCTTTAGTATTTCATAACAATTTAAGCAGTTTATGTCACCAACTTTGTTGCAATTGTATACATTCTAATAAAAGCATATTATAATTTGTAAGTCACAAGATCATCCACCATAACATATATAATCTGTTGCTAAACAATGGAAAATCTACCTTTGGTGCAAGCATATAATAGACACTATTCTCAATACCCCTGAAGGATAAAATAGGACCATTATGATTCCCTTCAGCTGTGTGATTGTAAACAACATCCAAGATCACCTGGAAAATGTAATAAGAAATAAGAACACTAAAACAACAAGTTTCGTTGTGATAACTCCCAAGGTAGTAATCACCTCGATGCCTCGTTTATGAGCTTCTCTAACCAGAAACTTTAACTCATTTATTGCATCACGGCCACAGCCTCTCATGCCAGCAGAGGAATACCTTAACATCGGCGAAAAGTAATTGATTGTGGAGTATCCCCAAAAGTTTAGCCTGGCAGAAAGAAATAAAACTGTTAAAAAAAACCATACGGTGGGTGGCCAAGGCCAGCCTAGAACACTCTTTCGGTACAGTTTGCACTAGTAACAAACTAAAGAAAGGATTGGTTTCATAATAAAAACTAAAGGTGATAGCATTGTGAATCGTGTGTCCTATGTCTGGCTACAAATGATCTGAGAGTTTCAACTTTGGAACTCATGCTTTGTAGTAAAAGGTGAAACACATACATTATACAAAGTGGATGCTATAACTTGAGTTACCTTTTGCCACCCAGGGCAGGACTCTGGTTGAAATACTCAAGTTCATTGAATTCCTGACATGGCATCAGCTCAATACAATTGACTCCAAGCTCCTGTGAAATTTTCAAGCTACAAAAAACTAAAACCACAAAAAGAAAAAAGAAGCATAAACCTATATAAACGCACAAATGAAAGTCAGTACAGATATTCCTAGCTTGAATTTAACGGATATTAAAGTTATATGAACCCTCTACTAAAAAAATGCAATATTAACCAAAATATGATTATTGCTCACTTTCACCTATAGAAAGGAATGCCAACTTTCACCAATAAAAAAGAGCGATTTTTTATGACAAATAAATTCCAGTGAATCAAAGAAAGGCAGATTTAACTTTTCAGGTTTAAGATAAGATTATGAAGGATGCTTCGTAATCCCAATCATACACCATCAAGTCAACACATTATTTTTTTGGGCAGTAGGTCATATTATTCCATACTCTTATCAGATTTTGTAGTTATCTAGTAACCATTGACTAGATATCTTTATCTGATTCAATATTATTAATTTATAATAGACTAAATTGAATGTCTAGAATAACTGTCAGATGGTAACACCACTTCTGCTAAAAATTTACCAGTTTAAATAAGCAAAGCTGATAATTCATTAAAATCCACACACTGGGCAAGTGGTAAAGCCTCGTTATGGTTGTACAAGAAGTCATTGATTCAATCATCATGGATATGGAGAGAATAAATCATTTTCCGGGATGAAACATAGGTTTAGGTGATCTTGAACTTAGGTCTTTCAAGTGGTGGTTGTAAAGGACAATAAGCAATTACTATGCCATTAAAAAAACTGATCTATTAAAGACGTAGGGCTCGTTTGTTTGGTTGTTTCAGTTTTTTTGTTTTTTGAATAATCTGGACAACAAGTGGTACATGGCTTAAGTCTACCAAATAAAACAAATTATGGTTTAAACATTATAGCATGAAATTTTGCATATGAAATGAAAAAGATAAATATTGATCCGACATACCATTATGTAGTCAAGTTTCTCCACCACACCAAGATATGTTCCTGGAGATCTGGTGTCACTTGATTCGTGCCTTGTAAACCCACGAACATGCATTTCATATATTATAAGGTCTCTCTGAGGGTAAGACAAAGGCAAGTCTCCCTCCCAATCAAACTGAAAGAACATAGACACATTGCATGCTAAAGCGCTTCCAAGGTAACAGCGTGAAAGACATGGAGAAAATAGATCGATGAAAATGGATGGCTAGGAATTTGTTATTTTCTTTTATAAAAGTAGCACCTCATCTTGCAAAGATGGCATCATCCCGGCCATTTGAGGCCAGCAATTACCTCCAGGTCCCGGAACTCCGTACTCCCCCCTGCTTAAAACTGCCTAAACAGACAAACGAGAACGTAAGTAGAAATGTAGCTTCACAGACATGACACGGAAAAAAGAAACGTAAAATGTAGTGTCAGAAACAGAACACTGGTTTCAACCAAATTATAATCAAAACTCAGTGGAAACAAGAAATTGACAACTAAATGACCTTAACATAGGGATCCAGCACAATACGTGAAGCATCAAAGTAATGTCCATCTTCGGGAGAGAAGAGTCCGTCAAATCTGTAGCCATAGAGCATGTCGCTAAGATCCCCTTTAAGAAACACATGCCACACGTCCCCTGTCTTGTTCACCAAGGGATCGAGCGGAATCTCGTCCGTCACCTCTTCCTGCGACGGCAACAAGAAGAAGACAGCATTGCGGTTGCATGCATGAGTAAAGAGACGAACAAGCTTCACTAATTAACTACCAGTTGGAGATCGGTCGTGGTGAAAAGACAAAGCGTGGCCGCTGACGCCCCGGTGGAGTGGATCGCGAAATTGACACCTCCTTCCACAGCCACGGCGCCGAGCGGCATCGGAACTCCGGGCAGAACCTTGATTTCCCTCAACCTCGGCGTCTCCGCAACGGCAACCTTGACGGCGGCCGTAGTGACGGCGGCCGACTTCCGCCGGTGCTGAGCTCCTCCCGTGGGATTCTTCACTGCTCCAAGAGACGGCGTATCCGATCTCTGCTTGCTCCGTGATGGCCATGGGAATGCGGCACGGGGGGTAGGAGCGACGGCGTCGCTGCTGGGGGAGTGGAGCAAGCTCGTGTTGACGATGACGGACAGCTCCGCCGTGGCAATCATCATCGTCGTCGTCGCGTAGCGCCCTATCGTTTGGAGAACGAGGAGAGATCCGTCCACTCCACTCAGAGTTTTTTTTTCTCTTTCCAAACGGTAGTTGAATATATATATTAATGAACACTTGGCTATTTATAGTACTACCAAGTGAAACAAAAGTATCTAAGTCTATATTACAAAAATACCAAGTAAATACTAAAGCTTAATAACCCACAAATTGAGAATTCCCAAGAAGTATTTGAAACCCTCTAGAAAACTCAATAAGGCAGGATTGAAAATCTGAGGTGAGTTGCCAAGCCTAGCTAACCCAATGGAAGAAGTAATGACCCGGACTATGTGGTATGTATGGTTCTGATCCTAGTCCTGCAGCATGAACTCAATTGCCTTCAAGATGTCTGTAGTCTCCTGTCTTGCATCTAAATTATCTATTTAAGATCTAATGAGTGTAATTATATAAAATAGAATAGTAGATAATGGCCTAAATATATTCCTGAAGATCCTATTATTTCTCTCCGACTATAGTATCTAAAATATCACTAGAACGACCAAATTCCAACATTATATACATAATTTATGCTTACTATGAGTAAACTAGGCAAATATTTTTGAAGAACAAATGCTTGATAAACAAAAAGTATTTTCCATAAAAAAAATTCCAAATCCCCACTACTAGGGGACAATGCAACAAAATATGGCCAGTAGATTCACTACTGAATGCACAAGAAACACAAGATAAGGGATCCATCCATCCTTTTTTTGCTAAGTTACCCTTAATAAGAAATTTGTCATTAATAACTAGTTATCTAAATATCTTTATTTTTAATGGAGTCTAGCTCTTCCAGATGCAATCCATGTAGAGGATTCAAAGCCATCCATCATTTAGTATAGAATAATAATTTTTCACCAAAAATAAGTTGTTAGACGAGAGAACCCAAAACAAATCGTCAGACTCATAGCTAAGATGAGGATTCTCAACAATATTTGTGAACAAATCTAATTGAGATTGTAGTAGACCAATGTCGATATTATAAGTAGTCGGAATGCGGAAAATAGCTGGAAAATTGGAGTGAAACTTTTTAAACATTTTTTTAACTGATCCTTTTTTCATAGTTGACAATAGGAATAAATCAGGCATAGTATTTTTTTAAGGAGACATTATCAACCGACTTGTTTTCCTAAAATATTGTATTTTTTCCATTATGAACCAAAATTCTGCTAAAGGAATTCAATATGGGAAAACACAATTTAAGTTCCTACCATAAAAGAGAGCCTTTATTAAAGCACACATTCAACAAAGTTCCTACCTGATTATGAGAAAAATATCGAGATTTGATCAACTCAAACCACTTGAGTTTCAAGTTACCTTCTAATAATTGACAAAGTAATTTACATTTTAAAGTAAAATTGAAATTCCTAATATTAATTATACCCCACCCAACATTATCCTTTGCTCGATAAAAATTTTGTCACTTAACAAGGTAATATCCCTTATTGGTATTGGGGGACACTTTCCAAAAGAACAATGTCAGATGCGATCTATCTTTTTTTTCTACTTTTGTCAACAAGTGCATGACAGATAAGAAGTAGGTGGGAATAGATGATTACATTGAGTTTACTAATGTAAGTCTATCACCAATTGATAGAAACTTTACCTTCCATGTGGTTAGTTTAGACGTTAATTTATCTGAAAGAGGTACTCAATCATTAGTAGAGGCTTTCCTATATTATAACTGGAGTCCTAAATATTTAATAGGTAAAAACTTTGGACTACAAACCAATATATGACAACATCTTTAAAACTTTTCTCGAGGAATACCAATGCCTAAGATAGAGAAAATGTGGAAATTGATCCTTAGCTCAGAACAGGATTGAAAGCATCCTAAGATTCTTTTGACAATAATCACACATTCATCCGTAGGAGACAGAAATAAGATAGTGTCGTTTGCATATTGGATATTGAGTTCACTGGGACTGGCTTTACGAAATTTAATTCCAAAGATAAGGTTATTTTCAAACCCTAGAGCTAGCATTCTATTAAGTACATATGTAGTCAATATAAATCGAAGTTGCAAAAGAGGGTCACCACTACAAGAAAAACCAATATATGACTTATAAGTCCTCGCAAAGTCATCGCTAAGTCCTACTTTTTTAATACAAATATGGTTCTTGGATCAAAAGTTTTGTAATCTTTTTACAAGCAAAGTCCATATTATTGCCCATTTCTATTACTATATGAGTTTTATGTTACTACTAATTTCATCCAATGGATTTGTAACATCTATGTTTAATTATCCAGATCGGTGTAAACCATGAGTATTTGTAATATTAATGTAATATGATTTATTAATGAATAATCATAGTGTTTTTGGTCCAATTTGTGTGTTTCTCTCTTTACTTGTGGCTAAGTTGGCTTGATTCCCTAGTTGAGTGACATTTTAACTTGTTGTGGTTGTTGTATGTGCATGGAATCTTAGTTGACTTCTGGTCAAATCACGCACAGAACTCCTTCACATGCCTTCTCTCCTTCTTCTCTTTTTTTTTCTTTCTTTCTTTCTTTCTTTTTTCCCCACTCACATGAGGTCGATGCCCCCTAGTGGTAGCCTACTCGTCCCGTCCCATCCTTGTCAGTCGGGGGAAGACTGAGGGTGGTCGACAGCGTCAGTGGGTCGTAGGGGAGGAAGAGGAGATGAAGAGAGGAGACCATGGCATTGGATGCATCGAAGGCACAAGTGAGAAAGCGAAACTAGGGGTGTGTGAGCGGCGAGAGAAGTGAGGGCCAGAGGAGGAGATGAGCCGAGTACCAGAGAGGTATCGCTAGAGCTCGTCGATGGCCGAGGAAACTCGTAGCTCACCGGAGGTGGGGAGGGCCTGTCGGAGAGGTACGCGTCCTGCCTCCCTCTTTATTTCTGCGGTTTTTAAATAAATGGTAGAAATCTTGATTAAAGCATGTTAAAATCATGAAAAAATGTGGAAACAATGAGAATGAGTAGAAATGCATGCCTAGGAATGGATTATGTCATGTTTGTGATTTATGGCGATTTATTGTGGATTTTTGAAAGTTAAATGTGATATGTGCTACAGTGATATGTTTTGCACTCTCTATGTTTGTAATTTTATTCCGAGAGCCATGATCTATAGATTTTGATGAAATTTGTGTTGGATCGAGAGGTTTCTCTAGAGAGGGTGAATAGAGAAACTTAATAATTTTAGATTTTACTTAAGATTTTCCAATAACAAACACAATTAACAACTGAATTTGAAGCAACTAATCAAACATATATAGAAAGGAAGAGAGACAGTGAAGTGCACAAGTATTTTATAGTGGTTCGGCCAAACCCTGGCCTAATCCACTCCTCAATATATCCTCAAGAGTTTCCTTTAACTATATAAAACAAATACTTACTTGTTGAACAAGAACCTTACCAACCCCGCGATCTACGGAACCTTCTCTCGATCAGAGAAAACACAAATCACTTGAGTACAATTCTTCAAAGATTTCCCACAAGTGCCAATTTATATTTCATGAGGCTTCTATGCAAGTGGACTTGGGAAATATGAGCAAGAAATGAGAGTAAGGCTTAATTTTGAGTAACAATCCGAAAGGATAAGCTTAGGAGTGCTTGATGATGTTCTTGAAGCTCTTTCCAATGGATGTGAGTGGAATGCTAGTTTCTGGACTTAGAAAGCTCACAAATGGTTTCTCAATAAAACTCTAGTGTATGTCTGTCTTTGGAGCTCAATGAAGGATATTATTTATAGGAAAACACTGAGGGAAATGTATGTGTAACGTTTATATTTTTCCTTTAACGGTAACTAATTTGGTATACCGAAATAATTCGATATGTCGATTTTACTCTAATTTCTGCAATGGTCGGCTAGTTCGGTATGCTAAACAATTTTGGTATTCCAATTTTACTCTTGGACCTATACTTGAGATTTTTCTAAAATTTTCTACTTTGATTCATGGATATTCCTATTTTCCTAAGTATGTGGAATGTTTAGGAAATTGATACATGTTTCTTAGGAGTACATAACTAGAAATTTACATAATAATTTACAAAGAATTATCTTGTTCTTTCTTTATCTTGATTTCTCCTTGATGGCACATAAATCTTCAGATATCTTTCCTTTTTATGCTTGATCGTTAATGGTACATAAATCTTCAGATTTATTTTCTTTTTATGCTTAATCTTTGATGGCACATAGATCTTCAGATATCTTCCCTTTTTATGTTTGATCCTTGATGGTACATAAATCTTCAGATATCTTCTCTTTTTATGCTCGATTCTTCTGAATCTTTCATTAATCTTCTATGCTAAATTGATTATGAAATATTCTCAAATAACACATGAGTCTTTTATTATCATCAAAATCTGGATATGACTAATAAAAGCAACAATTTGTCCCAAATGGTAGTGGACTTAGAACCCTACATTTGGAGGATTTTGTATGAATTGTGATTAATCAGGGATGGATCCATCGGTGGCTTCCATTCCAACGAACGAGCGGCCTAAGACTTGGGGCATTTTTCAGAAATTGCAGAATTCAGTACGTTGTTTTTCTGTCAGTATTAGACCTAGGACCCCGTTTTGGTCAATCGAAATGTTTCGGTCTACCGGATCAGGAAATTTTGGATGATCGATTCAAAATTTGATCGACTGTTTTGGGTTTCTGAACTAGATTCAGTCCATCATTTTGGTTTGATATGCCAAATTAGACCCCAAAGCTATATAAAAGAGTTTTTGATTAAAGATGAATGTGAATGGGTTTTTATGTGATTTTGGCATGTGTTTAAATGTATTCCACATAATGAGATAATAAATCATAGAAATGATTTCCATGGTAAAGAAATGAATGATTTGATTTGGCTTTGGACATGAGTCACATATATATGAATTGTGAGTCATTTTAAATGGTTTGTAGCATGTGAGATTTTGATGAAATCCTCTGTAAGTGAGAGAATGATTTATGAAATGATGCTTCCTATAATGAAAGCATTTTAAAAGTGGTTTTTGAGGAAAACCCACATGATTTGAAAAGTAGATTTCGTATTGTTCCGGAGTCACGTGAGTTTGGTGTCGACAATCTGGTAGGGAAATGAAACTTTAATGGAACTAGTTGTTAGATACGACCGTAATTGCCGAGGTAATGTTCCAGATCCACGTAGGTTTTGTATCTGCAATCTAGTAGGGGTATGAGACTCCAATGGAACCAATTGTCAGATACGACCGTGGTGGCCATGGTTGGAGTGGTTGAAAAGACAGGATCACCCCATATGAGACAGTGTCGGCTGGGCCAGGGGTGTGAACCTGAGTGTCCGAACACAAATGGAACGTAAGGAAAAGATATATCCTCGTGCATATATGATAAAAAATAAAATGTTTAGGCCTATTGGCCGAGGTGATGTCCTCCCACACGGAGAACTTCACCGCGACTGTGGAATAGAGTTGGGATTGGTGCTTCATCGATTGCTTGTGTACCTGGTTACCTCTAATCAAAGTAACAATAATAAAAATAATTGTGAAATGTAAATGTAATTTTGAACTAGAATCGGATTGTGTTTGGCTTGATATTTTAACCGAATTCCAGTACGAGTTGAGACTCAAGGTTTTAGCCAGTTGCCAGTCAAATTGTAAGTGTGTTTCGAGCCGTACGTGGCCTTATATTTTAAGCAGGATTTGGTTGAGAACATAGTTTTCTCAGAATGCATAAGTATTTGAAAATGCATGAGATTTAAATAAAGAAAATTGATTTGAAAATGGCATGGTTTTGGAAGGAGGTTTTCAAAGTTTGTGAAATGATTTTATAACTAATAGAGATTAGAGTTTTCTCATGGTTTTCCGCAGTTGGACGCGTACTTGGTGACTTAGAGGTCACTCACATGTGTTTGTTCTCTTTGTTTTGATTTTCAAGTGCGTAGCTGGAGTGTAGCCCGATCACCGGTGCTTGAATTTCAGAGTCACTAACCGCACATTGTTTCTAGGTGGTAATCTGTAACATCTGTGCCTGGTTTTTCCATTTAATATAAACCATGGAATTTCTTGTAATTATTTGTGTATGGTTTATTAATGGTAAATCCAGTTTGTGTTTGTTGGTTGTAGGCTCCCTCTGTGTTTTGTGCCCCTGGTTTCTCCCCTG